>CAWUFQ010000631.1:0-125403 GCA_963921405.1 Cepaea hortensis
GTGTGGGAGTAGTGAAAGATGTTTTACAATGCCGACATACAGGGTCTGAAGTCAACCGCAGACGATGTGGGAGCACATTGTGTTGTGTTGATCTTCGCACTGGTATGAGCGTCGACCGTTCAGAAAGTCATGACAGACTACAGACGTAAAGCTCCCCACAGTCAATCAATGGTGGGGTTGATTGTGTCGTGCTGTAAAAGGACATGCACCTGACTTTTCATTTTTAAAAGACAGAGAAGAGATCAACAGAGAGTTGATGAAAGAAATAGAAACGAGGCAAGTGAAATATTTCGGCCACGTTAAAAGACATAACACTCTTATAACAACCACATTGAAGGGCAAGGTTAAAGAGAAGCAAGCAAGAGGTAGACAACGATACAAGTGGGAAGATAACATCAAGAGATGGACGAACATCAATCTGACAGAATGTACAGTTAGGGCGAAAGACAGACAGTGTTGGAGATCCACCATCGCAGCCAACCTTCATTGTGGAGACGGTACCTGGTTGATTAAGAAGAGACCCGGTGATAAAATACAGTCTTGTTTTACTCCTCACTTTATCTGTTCACAGTCGCCTCTTTATTTCCCAAGTTAATTGCTGCTACTTCTCCCCAAAGGACGTGATTACCGTTGCAGTCAGCTACAGGTATTGTCTTCACATTCACTAATGCTTTGTTGGTCAGTATGTGGGCAACATGATCTCCAGCGACGACCCCCTGGAGTCTACATGAAAACTGCACTCGTGAACTGAATGACGGATTCAGGAATCGAACCCACAACCATCGGGGCGCGAGGCAGGCGGCTTGAACACTTGGCCACGGAGACGTGAACCCCCCCCCCCCCCCCCCGCCCCTCCACCAACTCAGTAGTGAAGTGAGACTTCCGTGTGGATAACGTACTCCACATTCCAACAATATCAGTGATTGTGTGTTTAGTGTTTCATTCATTCATTCATTCATTCATTCATTCATTCATTCATTCATTCATTTAGTAGCATGTTCTATACAGAACCTGTCTCCCATAACAACCTTCCGGAGAACTTCTCGGTCATAAGCAAGATGTCACGTGTCTGATACTCCCATCTGGAGATCCTCTGTCATATACTGCACCCATATTCTCTTTGGCTTTCCTCTTCCTCTCTTCACGGACATATACCCCTCCACTGAAACTTCCATGACGTTTCAAATGACGAAAATATTTCAATTTTCTTTGTTTTATCGTATTTAGGGACGGCTTCGTGGCTTAGAGGTTATGACTTTTCTCCGTAATCTCGTATACTCTCGTCAGGTAACGTGATGACGGTTCAAATCAGCAGTGGTTCGAATCGCATCGGTAACTTACGGGGTATGTGAGCCGGCCGCTCAGAAAGCAATGGCAAACTACTGAGCGTAATCTTGCCAAGAGATCAACATACAGCTGAAAGATGCTCGTGTTGACAGCTAAGTCCTGTAAAAAGGATATGCTTAAAAAAAAAAAAAAAAAAAAAAAAAAAAAAAAAAAATATCGTATTTAGTAGTATTTTGATAAGTTGAAAGATCTGATATTAAGAAATAAAAGTATCTCTTCTCTACCACCACCCTTTTCAAAATTTTTGCAAGAGTGCGAATGTGAGAGTGTACAGCAGATTGAAAAACGCGGTTCGGCATACTTTAGAGCAAACAAAGATTGTTTTACAAATGTGCTGAAAGACACTGAATTCGTAGCTACTGCTACATATGAAAGATCAAAACCAAATACTTACAACAGACAAAAACCTTTTAGGCAAACTGCTGGTAACAATTATCGTTGTATATATTGTAATTACCAACACAATGAAAGCGAGATGTGTGACAAACACCCTGGGTATCTTACATACTTACAGAATTATATAGACAAGCAAGACAGAGAGAGAAAGAACTACAAACGATTAACCAAATGCTACCGTTGCAAAGCGTACGGCCACTGGCGTCATGCATGTAAAGGAAAGCAGATGACAAGAAAAGCCAACGCGACAATGTTTGATAGCTCTTCCTCTGATGAAGAACCAAGAGAGAGTCATGATCCAGCTAATGCAGCTGAAACCATTTATGTATTTCATCTGGAGAAATGCACACCCTGTAACCGCTTCCATGAAGATGGCGTTTTAACATGCGGCCACTCCATACCTATAGCAAATGAGGAAGCTAATCTAGTATAGATTCGAAAAGCAAGCTGAATATCCATCAAGGTTATGTTAATGGCAAAGTAGCCAGTGTTTTACGCGATAGCGGAAGCACCCTCTTTGGTTTGAAGAACGACTTTATCTTACCTGCAGATTACACAGGCAAACATGTGACATGCAGAACTTTCTCATGAAATATTGAGAAATACCCACTTGAATGGGCATATATTCAAACACCATTCTTGACAGGCTAGGTTAAATGCGTAGCATTATGTAACCCATGTTGTGATATTATAAATGGTACCTGCCAGAAGTGAATGATATGCCACATGATTTTGTAACATTTTACTGTGAAAGTACTCTATCAAATGCAGTAACTAGAGCAGCTGCTGAATTGCAATCACAGATAAACCAAACTGAGACTTTAGAACTATTAAGTCCAAATATAACACATCTTAAGAACATGAGGGACTATTTTGTGAAGGCACAAAAGGCCGATGTATCATTACAAAAATTATTTTAAACTTGTGGGCCAAAAGCCTAAACTAACAAAGAATGCTAGCTGGCACTTTGATTTGAAATGTGGTATCCTAACAAGGTACTACACAAAAGATGCCAATACCATTGTACAAATGGTGTTACCAACTGAACACCGCAAAAAAGCATTGCAACTAGCACATCACATGCCTTTTGCAGGGCATATGGCCTATGCTAAAACCATAGCAAGGATACTAACACAGTTCTACTGGCCCAAGTTCAGCAGTGATATCAAGCAGTACTGTAGATCGTGTGACATCTGCCAGAAGCTTGTCAAAAAAAAGGGAAACACCCTAAAGCAGAACTGCAAACAACAGCTCTTTCAAGTAAACCGTTTGAGAAAATCTCAGTAGATATAGTAGGTCCTTTAAACCATGTTACACCAAGAGGGAATAAGTATATTCTAACTCAATTGATCTATGTACACGTTGGCCTGAGGCGGTCCCGTTTAGAAATATTACTTCTAAGGATGTTATAGAAGTCTTATTCCACATCTTTGCGAGGATAGGTTTTCCTTATGCGATTCTATCTGATAGAGAAAGCCAATTTATTTCTGCTGCGACTCAAGCCTTTAACAAAATGCTAGGCATTAAACAGTGTTTCAACAGCCCCTATCACCCTCATTCAACGGGTATCATAGAGAAGATGAATGGTGACTTGAAACATATGTTAGCGAAAGTCATCCAAGAATGCCCAAATGACTGGGACACCTTTTTACCTGCCACACTTTTCGCTTATCCAGAAGTACCTCACTCTCACCTTTTGAGTTAGTATATGGTGCCAAATCACGCGGCCCATTATCAATTTATCATACTTTGTTAACTGAACTTGATAATGAACAGAAAACTGTGTCACCGTACGAGCATGTAACAACATTACGTGACAGGAGCATGAAATCATGCATATTGGCTAAAGAATCATTAAGACAATCTGGTAGGGAGTCTCTGTGGCGAAGTGGTCAAGCCGTTTGACTCGTGCTCCGAAGGTTGTGGGTTCGATTCCGGGCCGCGTCCTTCGGTTTACGAGTTAAATGTTTCAGAGACTCCTGTGGGTCGTCGCTAAAAGCTACGGAGTTCGTGCTTTGTGCGACGCTTTCCATGCTGCGGAAAGTGACCGAGCCATATGGGATAAAACCCGGTGCAATGAAGTCGACCCTGTCGACTTTTAAGCGACTTTTTTTAAAGACAATCTGGTGCCATCTACAGAGAATATACAAACAGAGGAAATAGGACAATAACACTGACACCAGGACAGGACGTACTACTTCTATTGCCCAGCGACAAACACCTCCTAACAGACTCGTGGCAAGGACCTTTCAAAATATTACGACAAATTTCGACTGTAGACTACGAAGTGGCAATAAACAACAAAAACAAAATATTTCACATTAGCATGTTGAAACCCTACTACACCAGTTACGGAGACCAAGACGAGACAGCAGCAAGCACAACTGTAGTGAACCACACAGACTCAGAAGATACAGACTAAATACCAGTTCCATCACTTGATACGCCAGACACACTACAAGACGTCAAACTATCTCCTGATCTTTCTCAGACTGAGACCGACAATTGCAGACATCTGTTACAAGACTACAGAACTATTTTCTCCAACCATCCAGGACAGACAGATCTAGTAGAACATCAAATCATACTGACGACTCACTTACCAATAAAATGCAGACCGTACTCAATACCCATCCACTACAAGGACAAATTACATCAGGAAATTCTAGAACTGGAGAAAAACCAAATTATTAGAAGATCACAATCACATTATTGTTCTCCTATAGTGATTGTCAAAAAGAAGGACAACTAAATACGCCTATGCGTTTACTATCGAAAACTCAGCGCAATAACACAGTTAGATTTAGAACCCATGGCTAACTGTGAGGACATACTGACAGAAATGACAGATGCCAAATACTTTACAAAACTTGACATAACGAAAGAGTACTGGCAAATACCCATGACCGAAGACTCCATACACTTGACAGCATTTGCAACACCCTGGGGTCTATACGAATGGGGTAAACTACCATTCGGGCTAGTCAATGCCCCAGCCACATTTATAAGGATGACAAGACTGCTACTGGAAGACATACCAAACATACTATCATACATGGATCACATCTGTATACATACTAGGACAATGACAGAACACATAACGACACTACGACAAACATTTGAACGCATCAGACAACACGGCCTAACAGTGAAACCATCAAAGGTAGAAATTGCCTACCATGAAATTACTTTTCTAGGCTATAAAATTTGTAATGGATTTGTTACCACCGATGACAATATTGTTTCGAAAAGTCTAAAATTGTCACTTCCTACAACCAAGAAGGAAGTAAGGAGCATGTTAGGTTTACTGAATTATTACAGACGATTCATACCTAATTTTGCTAGTTTGACAGAAAGTTTTACAAATCTATTAACCAAAAACCAACCAAATAAGATTGTAAACAGAGGAGGCCTGAGACCAGTATTTACGAAAGTATTGTCATATTTTTCTTGTAATCCCATCCTTAAATTGCCAAATTTGGAAATTCCTTTCAGATTGAGAATTGACGCGAGTTCCATAGCCATAGAGGCGGTTTTGTTACAATCCTATGATGACATCTTACATCCAGTCTGTTACGTAAGTTGCAAATTGTCACCAAGAGAAAGGAGATGGTCGACTCCAGAATTGGAAGGCCTGGCTTTAATTTATGCAATTTAGAAATTGTCTACATTTTTGTTAGGTAAACATTTCATCGTGGAGACAGACAACAATCCATTATCTATTATTACTACAGGTACACCGAAAAACCATAGGATCGCAAGATGGTCTTTGTTACTCCAAAATTACAGTTTTGAGATTAGACACATCAGCGGGACTGAAAATACGATTGCAGACTTACTTTCCAGATGTCCGCTCGAGATTTCCGACGACAGGCTAACTACGCCTGAGCGCAAAGACTGAGGCAGTGAACATGGCCTGTTTCCTATAGCGCTCAGATAGTTATCACAATCCAGCGAATTAATGTTTAAGTTAACTAAAGAACGCTGTGAGAAGTGACTTATTGTTATAAGGACATAGTCCTCCAATTTATTCTAAATATATTTTTAACAAGTGAATATGATGAATATATGAACGATTAGAATGAGAAGGACAGTATTTTAAACACTTAGTAATATTGCTACGAACATTGCTCCAAGAACAGTACTACATGTGTACAAACTTACCTTATGTCACCTTTTGGTAATATCCGTAGTACCTACGCTTATGTATTCTTGTGATATAAGCACAGTAAAGTGTTCTAATATTTTAACGCTACAACTGTGTTACATAGACGACAGTTAGAAATTCAACATCCAAAACAGTTTAATCCGTACTTCTGTAAGAACAGTGTTATCCGAACATGTGAAAGAACAGTGTGTTACTCCAACGTGTGAACACATTAATTGTGTACTTCCGTTTCCTTTTTCGAATTGTTTAATTAAATTTAGCAAATGTAACAGACTATACAAATAATAGTCACAAATGAATGACACTTGAGATAACTTTGTGACACCAAATTTACATATATTTAATTGAATGAAAGGATTTATATATTTGTGATCTAAGAATCATTGATTGATTAATGTTTTCTCAATGGTGCCAACTATGTCACTATTGAAAATAAATATCAAACTATGACGCATAAAATATAACTTACAAATGTACTTTATTTTTTTTTTTTTGAAGGAATGTAGAAATTATCCCCCATAACGTTTCACCATTACATCTAAAGGGGAACAATTTGAAATATTGGGAAAATGTAAGCATGCATATATTATCTTATTCATAGTAGCCAACGTCTACGCATCACCATGTGACATAAACTATGCGTGGAATATAACTACTAAAGTTGAGGATCAGAATTGGACTATCCGACCACATCGGTTGGCGTCTAGTTCTGAAGTCATCTTATAAGGAAGATGACTTAAGGCCTGACATGGTTCTTTTTGTGATTTTTTATTTTGTCGTGAGGTAGTGCGTTGCTTGAAAGATAGCGTTAGTCGCGGATAACTACCGGACTGGCTGAGTTCATTATCAACCTAGGTACAAATCCTACTAGGGGACAGTACTTGATGAGAGCAGCCTTATGGCATCACTGAAGAAAAGATATATCATGCAACTACACAGTAAACGTCAATAAATACCAAAGAGTCATCTAACATGACAAACAGTTGGTCGATTCTGACTTTACATTATTAATGTAACCCAACTATAAACACCAGTAATGAAAGGGTATACCTTTCATAAGAGGGGGCGGCGGAGAATGTCAGAATCTTCCAGTCTTCATTTCCCCCGCCTGGCGGCAACGACCAGGTACGACCGTGAACTGGACTAAATGTTACTACGCAGGTGATGGCCAGGGGTCAGCGTGGTACACGAAGACCACGAGAGCGGAAAGCAGGACCAACGAGGAATCACTGCGGGTAACTCAGACAGCCTAGGACCTCGAGACTGGACGGACGTGAAAGAGTGTTGCTATGTATCAGTCGATGCTTGATGGACGAAAGCTGTATGCTTTGTTGAGTAGAGTAAAGATTGAGTGAGTGTTATATTCTATTGTATTTTTGAATTGATATATGTATTGCATTGTATGTTTCTGGAAATGGCATTATCGCTGGTTTTGAGCGATGCCTGATATGACTGTTGTTTTGAGAAGTGCGATTAAACTGTTTGAGTTATATCGCCGTGTGTTTGTACACTCATTGTGTGTGTGCACGTGTTTTCATGCCTGTTAGTGAACACGAGCCTTTGGTCATCTAATCAAGACCCTGACAGGAGTGAACGTGGGTGCATCGTCCGTGTTTGGACCAGAGATAGAGATAGGAGTGAACGTGCATCATGTGGATTTTGAAGTAAATGTAGAAACATACGTGTGAAGTGATTGAACGTGTAAGATTTCTTCTGTGTTTGAACCATATATAAAACAAATTGTAAGATGTGTGTTAAAATGCAATGGAGTGAAAAAGTTCTGTGAAGTGAACGAAAGCATCGGAGAAGAAGTCATACTGAATTTAAAGTTGAACGGACGACGAGACGACTATACAAATATACTTGACGTGCATACAAACCTAAAACACTTAGCTGACAACACATACACCACAAAAACATACACATACTAATATTTTCTCTCTCCAAAAGTAAACAGGTTTTTCATCTGAAATTGTAAAGTACCAAGGTAATTTTCCTGGCTGTAAAAGACCAAGCATCCCTTCTCTGGTACAGTTACCAACAGACTTCCAGAGTTTCAAAATTCCAGTGTCACTTAAGTATTTTTTTTCTTTTATACTTTTGTGCGGGATCAGGCCTTGACTGTAGCTTTATTTTGTCATTGTGTATGATACATGTACTGTATTTGTTAACATATTGTAACTTGTTTGCATAATATCTTGTGTAACAATTTTGGGAAATTACCATGTCTTCGTTACACGACTTTATTGAATCTGGATTGAAGTTAAATTTAACCAGAGAGGAGTTAACAAAATGGAGTGAGGCAAAATATGCAGAGTATGTCCAATTACGGGAAAAAGCGAAAGAAAGGGAGGACAGAACTGCTGAAAGGGAACTTTAAAAGGCAGAGTTAGAGGCTAGGAAAGCAGAAACTGATGCTGTTATGAGAAAGGCAGAGTTAGATGCTAAAAACGAACAGGCAGAGTTAGAGGCAAAAATCAAACAGGCAGAATTAGATGCTAAAAACAAACAGGCAGAGTTAGAGGCTAGAAAAGCAGAAACAGACGCTGAGCTAAGAAAAGCTGAGATTAGTGCACAGAGCAAAAGAGAAGAACTTGAAATGCAGTTAAAAATTAAACTGCTAGAGTTCGAAACAACAACAGATAAAGAAACTAGAAAGCTAGAAATTAAGGAAAAAGAAAACCAATACAAAATGTATCAAGGGATCGTCAAAAATTTCGCTACTGGGGATGTATCTCAGCATTCACCCAGAACTTTGAGACGATAATGGAACATTATCAGGTCCCTGTTACAGATTGGAATATCATCTATATGAGAAGTCTATCTGGGTAACCACTAAAAGTTATAGAGACTATCCCCAAAGAGTTAAGAAAAGACTATCATTATATGAAAGCTAAAATTATGGCTCATTTCCTATTAGATGAAGCAGGGTACAGAGAACAGTTTGCCAAGTTATCTCCAAAAGCAACACAAACGTTCTCTGACTACACTTCAGTAGTACAGGATGTATTTTGTAAGTGGTTATCATCAGCTAAAATTGATAGCAATTTTGATAAGTTGAAAGATCTGATATTAAGAAATAAAATTATCTCTTCTCTACCACCACCCTTTTCAAAATTTTTGCAAGAGTGCGAATGTGAGAGTGTACAGCAGATTGAAAAACGCGGTTCGGCATACTTTAGAGCAAACAAAGATTGTTTTACAAATGTGCTGAAAGACACTGAATTCGTAGCTACTGCTACATATGAAAGATCAAAACCAAATACTTACAACAGACAAAAACCTTTTAGGCAAACTGCTGGTAACAATTATCGTTGTATATATTGTAATTACCAACACAATGAAAGCGAGATGTGTGACAAACACCCTGGGTATCTTACATACTTACAGAATTATATAGACAAGCAAGACAGAGAGAGAAAGAACTACAAACGATTAACCAAATGCTACCGTTGCAAAGCGTACGGCCACTGGCGTCATGCATGTAAAGGAAAGCAGATGACAAGAAAAGCCAACGCGACAATGTTTGATAGCTCTTCCTCTGATGAAGAACCAAGAGAGAGTCATGATCCAGCTAATGCAGCTGAAACCATTTATGTATTTCATCTGGAGAAATGCACACCCTGTAACCGCTTCCATGAAGATGGCGTTTTAACATGCGGCCACTCCATACCTATAGCAAATGAGGAAGCTAATCTAGTATAGATTCGAAAAGCAAGCTGAATATCCATCAAGGTTATGTTAATGGCAAAGTAGCCAGTGTTTTACGCGATAGCGGAAGCACCCTCTTTGGTTTGAAGAACGACTTTATCTTACCTGCAGATTACACAGGCAAACATGTGACATGCAGAACTTTCTCATGAAATATTGAGAAATACCCACTTGAATGGGCATATATTCAAACACCATTCTTGACAGGCTAGGTTAAATGCGTAGCATTATGTAACCCATGTTGTGATATTATAAATGGTACCTGCCAGAAGTGAATGATATGCCACATGATTTTGTAACATTTTACTGTGAAAGTACTCTATCAAATGCAGTAACTAGAGCAGCTGCTGAATTGCAATCACAGATAAACCAAACTGAGACTTTAGAACTATTAAGTCCAAATATAACACATCTTAAGAACATGAGGGACTATTTTGTGAAGGCACAAAAGGCCGATGTATCATTACAAAAATTATTTTAAACTTGTGGGCCAAAAGCCTAAACTAACAAAGAATGCTAGCTGGCACTTTGATTTGAAATGTGGTATCCTAACAAGGTACTACACAAAAGATGCCAATATCATTGTACAAATGGTGTTACCAACTGAACACCGCAAAAAAGCATTGCAACTAGCACATCACATGCCTTTTGCAGGGCATATGGCCTATGCTAAAACCATAGCAAGGATACTAACACAGTTCTACTGGCCCAAGTTCAGCAGTGATATCAAGCAGTACTGTAGATCGTGTGACATCTGCCAGAAGCTTGTCAAAAAAAAGGGAAACACCCTAAAGCAGAACTGCAAACAACAGCTCTTTCAAGTAAACCGTTTGAGAAAATCTCAGTAGATATAGTAGGTCCTTTAAACCATGTTACACCAAGAGGGAATAAGTATATTCTAACTGTAATTGATCTATGTACACGTTGGCCTGAGGCGGTCCCGTTTAGAAATATTACTTCTAAGGATGTTATAGAAGTCTTATTCCACATCTTTGCGAGGATAGGTTTTCCTTATGCGATTCTATCTGATAGAGAAAGCCAATTTATTTCTGCTGCGACTCAAGCCTTTAACAAAATGCTAGGCATTAAACAGTGTTTCAACAGCCTCTATCACCCTCATTCAACGGGTATCATAGAGAAGATGAATGGTGACTTGAAACATATGTTAGCGAAAGTCATCCAAGAATGCCCAAATGACTGGGACACCTTTTTACCTGCCACACTTTTCGCTTATCCAGAAGTACCTCACTCTCACCTTTTGAGTTAGTATATGGTGCCAAATCACGCGGCCCATTATCAATTTATCATACTTTGTTAACTGAACTTGATAATGAACAGAAAACTGTGTCACCGTACGAGCATGTAACAACATTACGTGACAGGAGCATGAAATCATGCATATTGGCTAAAGAATCATTAAGACAATCTGGTAGGGAGTCTCTGTGGCGAAGTGGTCAAGCCGTTTGACTCGTGCTCCGAAGGTTGTGGGTTCGATTCCGGGCCGCGTCCTTCGGTTTACGAGTTAAATGTTTCAGAGACTCCTGTGGGTCGTCGCTAAAAGCTACGGAGTTCGTGCTTTGTGCGACGCTTTCCATGCTGCGGAAAGTGACCGAGCCATATGGGATAAAACCCGGTGCAATGAAGTCGACCCTGTCGACTTTTAAGCGACTTTTTTTAAAGACAATCTGGTGCCATCTACAGAGAATATACAAACAGAGGAAATAGGACAATAACACTGACACCAGGACAGGACGTACTACTTCTATTGCCCAGCGACAAACACCTCCTAACAGACTCGTGGCAAGGACCTTTCAAAATATTACGACAAATTTCGACTGTAGACTACGAAGTGGCAATAAACAACAAAAACAAAATATTTCACATTAGCATGTTGAAACCCTACTACACCAGTTACGGAGACCAAGACGAGACAGCAGCAAGCACAACTGTAGTGAACCACACAGACTCAGAAGATACAGACTAAATACCAGTTCCATCACTTGATACGCCAGACACACTACAAGACGTCAAACTATCTCCTGATCTTTCTCAGACTGAGACCGACAATTGCAGACATCTGTTACAAGACTACAGAACTATTTTCTCCAACCATCCAGGACAGACAGATCTAGTAGAACATCAAATCATACTGACGACTCACTTACCAATAAAATGCAGACCGTACTCAATACCCATCCACTACAAGGACAAATTACATCAGGAAATTCTAGAACTGGAGAAAAACCAAATTATTAGAAGATCACAATCACATTATTGTTCTCCTATAGTGATTGTCAAAAAGAAGGACAACTAAATACGCCTATGCGTTTACTATCGAAAACTCAGCGCAATAACACAGTTAGATTTAGAACCCATGGCTAACTGTGAGGACATACTGACAGAAATGACAGATGCCAAATACTTTACAAAACTTGACATGACGAAAGAGTACTGGCAAATACCCATGACCGAAGACTCCATACACTTGACAGCATTTGCAACACCCTGGGGTCTATACGAATGGGGTAAACTACCATTCGGGCTAGTCAATGCCCCAGCCACATTTATAAGGATGACAAGACTGCTACTGGAAGACATACCAAACATACTATCATACATGGATCACATCTGTATACATACTAGGACAATGACAGAACACATAACGACACTACGACAAACATTTGAACGCATCAGACAACACGGCCTAACAGTGAAACCATCAAAGGTAGAAATTGCCTACCATGAAATTACTTTTCTAGGCTATAAAATTTGTAATGGATTTGTTACCACAGATGACAATATTGTTTCGAAAAGTCTAAAATTGTCACTTCCTACAACCAAGAAGGAAGTAAGGAGCATGTTAGGTTTACTGAATTATTACAGACGATTCATACCTAATTTTGCTAGTTTGACAGAAAGTTTTACAAATCTATTAACCAAAAACCAACAAAATAAGATTGTAAACAGAGGAGGCCTGAGACCAGCATTTACGAAAGTATTGTCATATTTTTCTTGTAATCCCATCCTTAAATTGCCAAATTTGGAAATTCCTTTCAGATTGAGAATTGACGCGAGTTCCATAGCCATAGAGGCGGTTTTGTTACAATCCTATGATGACATCTTACATCCAGTCTGTTACGTAAGTTGCAAATTGTCACCAAGAGAAAGGAGATGGTCGACTCCAGAATTGGAAGGCCTGGCTTTAATTTATGCAATTTAGAAATTGTCTACATTTTTGTTAGGTAAACATTTCATCGTGGAGACAGACAACAATCCATTATCTATTATTACTACAGGTACACCGAAAAACCATAGGATCGCAAGATGGTCTTTGTTACTCCAAAATTACAGTTTTGAGATTAGACACATCAGCGGGACTGAAAATACGATTGCAGACTTACTTTCCAGATGTCCGCTCGTGATTTCCGACGACAGGCTAACTACGCCTGAGCGCAAAGACTGAGGCAGTGAACATGGCCTGTTTCCTATAGCGCTCAGATAGTTATCACAATCCAGCGAATTAATGTTTAAGTTAACTAAAGAACGCTGTGAGAAGTGACTTATTGTGATAAGGACATAGTCCTCCAATTTATTCTAAATATATTTTTTAACAAGTGAATATGATGAATATATGAACGATTAGAATGAGAAGGACAGTATTTTAAACACTTAGTAATATTGCTACGAACATTGCTCCAAGAACAGTACTACATGTGTACAAACTTACCTTATGTCACCTTTTGGTAATATCCGTAGTACCTACGCTTATGTATTCTTGTGATATAAGCACAGTAAAGTGTTCTAATATTTTAACGCTACAACTGTGTTACATAGACGACAGTTAGAAATTCAACATCCAAAACAGTTTAATCCGTACTTCTGTAAGAACAGTGTTATCCGAACATGTGAAAGAACAGTGTGTTACTCCAACGTGTGAACACATTAATTGTGTACTTCCGTTTCCTTTTTCGAATTGTTTAATTAAATTTAGCAAATGTAGCAGACTATACAAATAATAGTCACAAATGAATGACACTTGAGATAACTTTGTGACACCAAATTTACATATATTTAATTGAATGAAAGGATTTATATATTTGTGATCTAAGAATCATTGATTGATTAATGTTTTCTCAATGGTGCCAACTATGTCACTATTGAAAATAAATATCAAACTATGACGCATAAAATATAACTTACAAATGTACTTTATTTTTTTTTTTGAAGGAATGTAGAAATTATCCCCCATAACGTTTCACCATTACATCTAAAGGGGAACAATTTGAAATATTGGGAAAATGTAAGCATGCATATATTATCTTATTCATAGTAGCCAACGTCTACGCATCACCATGTGACATAAACTATGCGTGGAATATAACTACTAAAGTTGAGGATCAGAATTGGACTATCCGACCACATCGGTTGGCGTCTAGTTCTGAAGTCATCTTATAAGGAAGATGACTTAAGGCCTGACATGGTTCTTTTTGTGATTTTTTATTTTGTCGTGAGGTAGTGCGTTGCTTGAAAGATAGCGTTAGTCGCGGATAACTACCGGACTGGCTGAGTTCATTATCAACCTAGGTACAAATCCTACTAGGGGACAGTACTTGATGAGAGCAGCCTTATGGCATCACTGAAGAAAAGATATATCATGCAACTACACAGTAAACGTCAATAAATACCAAAGAGTCATCTAACATGACAAACAGTTGGTCGATTCTGACTTTACATTATTAATGTAACCCAACTATAAACACCAGTAATGAAAGGGTATACCTTTCATAAGAGGGGGCGGCGGAGAATGTCAGAATCTTCCAGTCTTCATTTCCCCCGCCTGGCGGCAACGACCAGGTACGACCGTGAACTGGACTAAATGTTACTACGCAGGTGATGGCCAGGGGTCAGCGTGGTACACGAAGACCACGAGAGCGGAAAGCAGGACCAACGAGGAATCACTGCGGGTAACTCAGACAGCCTAGGACCTCGAGACTGGACGGACGTGAAAGAGTGTTGCTATGTATCAGTCGATGCTTGATGGACGAAAGCTGTATGCTTTGTTGAGTAGAGTAAAGATTGAGTGAGTGTTATATTCTATTGTATTTTTGAATTGATATATGTATTGCATTGTATGTTTCTGGAAATGGCATTATCGCTGGTTTTGAGCGATGCCTGATATGACTGTTGTTTTGAGAAGTGCGATTAAACTGTTTGAGTTATATCGCCGTGTGTTTGTACACTCATTGTGTGTGTGCACGTGTTTTCATGCCTGTTAGTGAACACGAGCCTTTGGTCATCTAATCAAGACCCTGACAGGAGTGAACGTGGGTGCATCGTCCGTGTTTGGACCAGAGATAGAGATAGGAGTGAACGTGCATCATGTGGATTTTGAAGTAAATGTAGAAACATACGTGTGAAGTGATTGAACGTGTAAGATTTCTTCTGTGTTTGAACCATATATAAAACAAATTGTAAGATGTGTGTTAAAATGCAATGGAGTGAAAAAGTTCTGTGAAGTGAACGAAAGCATCGGAGAAGAAGTCATACTGAATTTAAAGTTGAACGGACGACGAGACGACTATACAAATATACTTGACGTGCATACAAACCTAAAACACTTAGCTGACAACACATACACCACAAAAACATACACATACTAATATTTTCTCTCTCCAAAAGTAAACAGGTTTTTCATCTGAAATTGTAAAGTACCAAGGTAATTTTCCTGGCTGTAAAAGACCAAGCATCCCTTCTCTGGTACAGTTACCAACAGACTTCCAGAGTTTCAAAATTCCAGTGTCACTTAAGTATTTTTTTTCTTTTATACTTTTGTGCGGGATCAGGCCTTGACTGTAGCTTTATTTTGTCATTGTGTATGATACATGTACTGTATTTGTTAACATATTGTAACTTGTTTGCATAATATCTTGTGTAACAATTTTGGGAAATTACCATGTCTTCGTTACACGACTTTATTGAATCTGGATTGAAGTTAAATTTAACCAGAGAGGAGTTAACAAAATGGAGTGAGGCAAAATATGCAGAGTATGTCCAATTACGGGAAAAAGCGAAAGAAAGGGAGGACAGAACTGCTGAAAGGGAACTTTAAAAGGCAGAGTTAGAGGCTAGGAAAGCAGAAACTGATGCTGTTATGAGAAAGGCAGAGTTAGATGCTAAAAACGAACAGGCAGAGTTAGAGGCAAAAATCAAACAGGCAGAATTAGATGCTAAAAACAAACAGGCAGAGTTAGAGGCTAGAAAAGCAGAAACAGACGCTGAGCTAAGAAAAGCTGAGATTAGTGCACAGAGCAAAAGAGAAGAACTTGAAATGCAGTTAAAAATTAAACTGCTAGAGTTCGAAACAACAACAGATAAAGAAACTAGAAAGCTAGAAATTAAGGAAAAAGAAAACCAATACAAAATGTATCAAGGGATCGTCAAAAATTTCGCTACTGGGGATGTATCTCAGCATGCACCCAGAACTTTGAGACGATAATGGAACATTATCAGGTCCCTGTTACAGATTGGAATATCATCTATATGAGAAGTCTATCTGGGTAACCACTAAAAGTTATAGAGACTATCCCCAAAGAGTTAAGAAAAGACTATCATTATATGAAAGCTAAAATTATGGCTCATTTCCTATTAGATGAAGCAGGGTACAGAGAACAGTTTGCCAAGTTATCTCCAAAAGCAACACAAACGTTCTCTGACTACACTTCAGTAGTACAGGATGTATTTTGTAAGTGGTTATCATCAGCTAAAATTGATAGCAATTTTGATAAGTTGAAAGATCTGATATTAAGAAATAAAAGTATCTCTTCTCTACCACCACCCTTTTCAAAATTTTTGCAAGAGTGCGAATGTGAGAGTGTACAGCAGATTGAAAAACGCGGTTCGGCATACTTTAGAGCAAACAAAGATTGTTTTACAAATGTGCTGAAAGACACTGAATTCGTAGCTACTGCTACATATGAAAGATCAAAACCAAATACTTACAACAGACAAAAACCTTTTAGGCAAACTGCTGGTAACAATTATCGTTGTATATATTGTAATTACCAACACAATGAAAGCGAGATGTGTGACAAACACCCTGGGTATCTTACATACTTACAGAATTATATAGACAAGCAAGACAGAGAGAGAAAGAACTACAAACGATTAACCAAATGCTACCGTTGCAAAGCGTACGGCCACTGGCGTCATGCATGTAAAGGAAAGCAGATGACAAGAAAAGCCAACGCGACAATGTTTGATAGCTCTTCCTCTGATGAAGAACCAAGAGAGAGTCATGATCCAGCTAATGCAGCTGAAACCATTTATGTATTTCATCTGGAGAAATGCACACCCTGTAACCGCTTCCATGAAGATGGCGTTTTAACATGCGGCCACTCCATACCTATAGCAAATGAGGAAGCTAATCTAGTATAGATTCGAAAAGCAAGCTGAATATCCATCAAGGTTATGTTAATGGCAAAGTAGCCAGTGTTTTACGCGATAGCGGAAGCACCCTCTTTGGTTTGAAGAACGACTTTATCTTACCTGCAGATTACACAGGCAAACATGTGACATGCAGAACTTTCTCATGAAATATTGAGAAATACCCACTTGAATGGGCATATATTCAAACACCATTCTTGACAGGCTAGGTTAAATGCGTAGCATTATGTAACCCATGTTGTGATATTATAAATGGTACCTGCCAGAAGTGAATGATATGCCACATGATTTTGTAACATTTTACTGTGAAAGTACTCTATCAAATGCAGTAACTAGAGCAGCTGCTGAATTGCAATCACAGATAAACCAAACTGAGACTTTAGAACTATTAAGTCCAAATATAACACATCTTAAGAACATGAGGGACTATTTTGTGAAGGCACAAAAGGCCGATGTATCATTACAAAAATTATTTTAAACTTGTGGGCCAAAAGCCTAAACTAACAAAGAATGCTAGCTGGCACTTTGATTTGAAATGTGGTATCCTAACAAGGTACTACACAAAAGATGCCAATATCATTGTACAAATGGTGTTACCAACTGAACACCGCAAAAAAGCATTGCAACTAGCACATCACATGCCTTTTGCAGGGCATATGGCCTATGCTAAAACCATAGCAAGGATACTAACACAGTTCTACTGGCCCAAGTTCAGCAGTGATATCAAGCAGTACTGTAGATCGTGTGACATCTGCCAGAAGCTTGTCAAAAAAAAGGGAAACACCCTAAAGCAGAACTGCAAACAACAGCTCTTTCAAGTAAACCGTTTGAGAAAATCTCAGTAGATATAGTAGGTCCTTTAAACCATGTTACACCAAGAGGGAATAAGTATATTCTAACTGTAATTGATCTATGTACACGTTGGCCTGAGGCGGTCCCGTTTAGAAATATTACTTCTAAGGATGTTATAGAAGTCTTATTCCACATCTTTGCGAGGATAGGTTTTCCTTATGCGATTCTATCTGATAGAGAAAGCCAATTTATTTCTGCTGCGACTCAAGCCTTTAACAAAATGCTAGGCATTAAACAGTGTTTCAACAGCCCCTATCACCCTCATTCAACGGGTATCATAGAGAAGATGAATGGTGACTTGAAACATATGTTAGCGAAAGTCATCCAAGAATGCCCAAATGACTGGGACACCTTTTTACCTGCCACACTTTTCGCTTATCCAGAAGTACCTCACTCTCACCTTTTGAGTTAGTATATGGTGCCAAATCACGCGGCCCATTATCAATTTATCATACTTTGTTAACTGAACTTGATAATGAACAGAAAACTGTGTCACCGTACGAGCATGTAACAACATTACGTGACAGGAGCATGAAATCATGCATATTGGCTAAAGAATCATTAAGACAATCTGGTAGGGAGTCTCTGTGGCGAAGTGGTCAAGCCGTTTGACTCGTGCTCCGAAGGTTGTGGGTTCGATTCCGGGCCGCGTCCTTCGGTTTACGAGTTAAATGTTTCAGAGACTCCTGTGGGTCGTCGCTAAAAGCTACGGAGTTCGTGCTTTGTGCGACGCTTTCCATGCTGCGGAAAGTGACCGAGCCATATGGGATAAAACCCGGTGCAATGAAGTCGACCCTGTCGACTTTTAAGCGACTTTTTTTAAAGACAATCTGGTGCCATCTACAGAGAATATACAAACAGAGGAAATAGGACAATAACACTGACACCAGGACAGGACGTACTACTTCTATTGCCCAGCGACAAACACCTCCTAACAGACTCGTGGCAAGGACCTTTCAAAATATTACGACAAATTTCGACTGTAGACTACGAAGTGGCAATAAACAACAAAAACAAAATATTTCACATTAGCATGTTGAAACCCTACTACACCAGTTACGGAGACCAAGACGAGACAGCAGCAAGCACAACTGTAGTGAACCACACAGACTCAGAAGATACAGACTAAATACCAGTTCCATCACTTGATACGCCAGACACACTACAAGACGTCAAACTATCTCCTGATCTTTCTCAGACTGAGACCGACAATTGCAGACATCTGTTACAAGACTACAGAACTATTTTCTCCAACCATCCAGGACAGACAGATCTAGTAGAACATCAAATCATACTGACGACTCACTTACCAATAAAATGCAGACCGTACTCAATACCCATCCACTACAAGGACAAATTACATCAGGAAATTCTAGAACTGGAGAAAAACCAAATTATTAGAAGATCACAATCACATTATTGTTCTCCTATAGTGATTGTCAAAAAGAAGGACAACTAAATACGCCTATGCGTTTACTATCGAAAACTCAGCGCAATAACACAGTTAGATTTAGAACCCATGGCTAACTGTGAGGACATACTGACAGAAATGACAGATGCCAAATACTTTACAAAACTTGACATGACGAAAGAGTACTGGCAAATACCCATGACCGAAGACTCCATACACTTGACAGCATTTGCAACACCCTGGGGTCTATACGAATGGGGTAAACTACCATTCGGGCTAGTCAATGCCCCAGCCACATTTATAAGGATGACAAGACTGCTACTGGAAGACATACCAAACATACTATCATACATGGATCACATCTGTATACATACTAGGACAATGACAGAACACATAACGACACTACGACAAACATTTGAACGCATCAGACAACACGGCCTAACAGTGAAACCATCAAAGGTAGAAATTGCCTACCATGAAATTACTTTTCTAGGCTATAAAATTTGTAATGGATTTGTTACCACAGATGACAATATTGTTTCGAAAAGTCTAAAATTGTCACTTCCTACAACCAAGAAGGAAGTAAGGAGCATGTTAGGTTTACTGAATTATTACAGACGATTCATACCTAATTTTGCTAGTTTGACAGAAAGTTTTACAAATCTATTAACCAAAAACCAACAAAATAAGATTGTAAACAGAGGAGGCCTGAGACCAGCATTTACGAAAGTATTGTCATATTTTTCTTGTAATCCCATCCTTAAATTGCCAAATTTGGAAATTCCTTTCAGATTGAGAATTGACGCGAGTTCCATAGCCATAGAGGCGGTTTTGTTACAATCCTATGATGACATCTTACATCCAGTCTGTTACGTAAGTTGCAAATTGTCACCAAGAGAAAGGAGATGGTCGACTCCAGAATTGGAAGGCCTGGCTTTAATTTATGCAATTTAGAAATTGTCTACATTTTTGTTAGGTAAACATTTCATCGTGGAGACAGACAACAATCCATTATCTATTATTACTACAGGTACACCGAAAAACCATAGGATCGCAAGATGGTCTTTGTTACTCCAAAATTACAGTTTTGAGATTAGACACATCAGCGGGACTGAAAATACGATTGCAGACTTACTTTCCAGATGTCCGCTCGTGATTTCCGACGACAGGCTAACTACGCCTGAGCGCAAAGACTGAGGCAGTGAACATGGCCTGTTTCCTATAGCGCTCAGATAGTTATCACAATCCAGCGAATTAATGTTTAAGTTAACTAAAGAACGCTGTGAGAAGTGACTTATTGTGATAAGGACATAGTCCTCCAATTTATTCTAAATATATTTTTAACAAGTGAATATGATGAATATATGAACGATTAGAATGAGAAGGACAGTATTTTAAACACTTAGTAATATTGCTACGAACATTGCTCCAAGAACAGTACTACATGTGTACAAACTTACCTTATGTCACCTTTTGGTAATATCCGTAGTACCTACGCTTATGTATTCTTGTGATATAAGCACAGTAAAGTGTTCTAATATTTTAACGCTACAACTGTGTTACATAGACGACAGTTAGAAATTCAACATCCAAAACAGTTTAATCCGTACTTCTGTAAGAACAGTGTTATCCGAACATGTGAAAGAACAGTGTGTTACTCCAACGTGTGAACACATTAATTGTGTACTTCCGTTTCCTTTTTCGAATTGTTTAATTAAATTTAGCAAATGTAGCAGACTATACAAATAATAGTCACAAATGAATGACACTTGAGATAACTTTGTGACACCAAATTTACATATATTTAATTGAATGAAAGGATTTATATATTTGTGATCTAAGAATCATTGATTGATTAATGTTTTCTCAATGGTGCCAACTATGTCACTATTGAAAATAAATATCAAACTATGACGCATAAAATATAACTTACAAATGTACTTTATTTTTTTTTTTGAAGGAATGTAGAAATTATCCCCCATAACGTTTCACCATTACATCTAAAGGGGAACAATTTGAAATATTGGGAAAATGTAAGCATGCATATATTATCTTATTCATAGTAGCCAACGTCTACGCATCACCATGTGACATAAACTATGCGTGGAATATAACTACTAAAGTTGAGGATCAGAATTGGACTATCCGACCACATCGGTTGGCGTCTAGTTCTGAAGTCATCTTATAAGGAAGATGACTTAAGGCCTGACATGGTTCTTTTTGTGATTTTTTATTTTGTCGTGAGGTAGTGCGTTGCTTGAAAGATAGCGTTAGTCGCGGATAACTACCGGACTGGCTGAGTTCATTATCAACCTAGGTACAAATCCTACTAGGGGACAGTACTTGATGAGAGCAGCCTTATGGCATCACTGAAGAAAAGATATATCATGCAACTACACAGTAAACGTCAATAAATACCAAAGAGTCATCTAACATGACAAACAGTTGGTCGATTCTGACTTTACATTATTAATGTAACCCAACTATAAACACCAGTAATGAAAGGGTATACCTTTCATAAGAGGGGGCGGCGGAGAATGTCAGAATCTTCCAGTCTTCATTTCCCCCGCCTGGCGGCAACGACCAGGTACGACCGTGAACTGGACTAAATGTTACTACGCAGGTGATGGCCAGGGGTCAGCGTGGTACACGAAGACCACGAGAGCGGAAAGCAGGACCAACGAGGAATCACTGCGGGTAACTCAGACAGCCTAGGACCTCGAGACTGGACGGACGTGAAAGAGTGTTGCTATGTATCAGTCGATGCTTGATGGACGAAAGCTGTATGCTTTGTTGAGTAGAGTAAAGATTGAGTGAGTGTTATATTCTATTGTATTTTTGAATTGATATATGTATTGCATTGTATGTTTCTGGAAATGGCATTATCGCTGGTTTTGAGCGATGCCTGATATGACTGTTGTTTTGAGAAGTGCGATTAAACTGTTTGAGTTATATCGCCGTGTGTTTGTACACTCATTGTGTGTGTGCACGTGTTTTCATGCCTGTTAGTGAACACGAGCCTTTGGTCATCTAATCAAGACCCTGACAGGAGTGAACGTGGGTGCATCGTCCGTGTTTGGACCAGAGATAGAGATAGGAGTGAACGTGCATCATGTGGATTTTGAAGTAAATGTAGAAACATACGTGTGAAGTGATTGAACGTGTAAGATTTCTTCTGTGTTTGAACCATATATAAAACAAATTGTAAGATGTGTGTTAAAATGCAATGGAGTGAAAAAGTTCTGTGAAGTGAACGAAAGCATCGGAGAAGAAGTCATACTGAATTTAAAGTTGAACGGACGACGAGACGACTATACAAACATACTTGACGTGCATACAAACCTAAAACACTTAGCTGACAACACATACACCACAAAAACATACACATACTAATATTTTCTCTCTCCAAAAGTAAACAGGTTTTTCATCTGAAATTGTAAAGTACCAAGGTAATTTTCCTGGCTGTAAAAGACCAAGCATCCCTTCTCTGGTACAGTTACCAACAGACTTCCAGAGTTTCAAAATTCCAGTGTCACTTAAGTATTTTTTTTTCTTTTATACTTTTGTGCGGGATCAGGCCTTGACTGTAGCTTTATTTTGTCATTGTGTATGATACATGTACTGTATTTGTTAACATATTGTAACTTGTTTGCATAATATCTTGTGTAACAATTTTGGGAAATTACCATGTCTTCGTTACACGACTTTATTGAATCTGGATTGAAGTTAAATTTAACCAGAGAGGAGTTAACAAAATGGAGTGAGGCAAAATATGCAGAGTATGTCCAATTACGGGAAAAAGCGAAAGAAAGGGAGGACAGAACTGCTGAAAGGGAACTTTAAAAGGCAGAGTTAGAGGCTAGGAAAGCAGAAACTGATGCTGTTATGAGAAAGGCAGAGTTAGATGCTAAAAACGAACAGGCAGAGTTAGAGGCAAAAATCAAACAGGCAGAATTAGATGCTAAAAACAAACAGGCAGAGTTAGAGGCTAGAAAAGCAGAAACAGACGCTGAGCTAAGAAAAGCTGAGATTAGTGCACAGAGCAAAAGAGAAGAACTTGAAATGCAGTTAAAAATTAAACTGCTAGAGTTCGAAACAACAACAGATAAAGAAACTAGAAAGCTAGAAATTAAGGAAAAAGAAAACCAATACAAAATGTATCAAGGGATCGTCAAAAATTTCGCTACTGGGGATGTATCTCAGCATTCACCCAGAACTTTGAGACGATAATGGAACATTATCAGGTCCCTGTTACAGATTGGAATATCATCTATATGAGAAGTCTATCTGGGTAACCACTAAAAGTTATAGAGACTATCCCCAAAGAGTTAAGAAAAGACTATCATTATATGAAAGCTAAAATTATGGCTCATTTCCTATTAGATGAAGCAGGGTACAGAGAACAGTTTGCCAAGTTATCTCCAAAAGCAACACAAACGTTCTCTGACTACACTTCAGTAGTACAGGATGTATTTTGTAAGTGGTTATCATCAGCTAAAATTGATAGCAATTTTGATAAGTTGAAAGATCTGATATTAAGAAATAAAAGTATCTCTTCTCTACCACCACCCTTTTCAAAATTTTTGCAAGAGTGCGAATGTGAGAGTGTACAGCAGATTGAAAAACGCGGTTCGGCATACTTTAGAGCAAACAAAGATTGTTTTACAAATGTGCTGAAAGACACTGAATTCGTAGCTACTGCTACATATGAAAGATCAAAACCAAATACTTACAACAGACAAAAACCTTTTAGGCAAACTGCTGGTAACAATTATCGTTGTATATATTGTAATTACCAACACAATGAAAGCGAGATGTGTGACAAACACCCTGGGTATCTTACATACTTACAGAATTATATAGACAAGCAAGACAGAGAGAGAAAGAACTACAAACGATTAACCAAATGCTACCGTTGCAAAGCGTACGGCCACTGGCGTCATGCATGTAAAGGAAAGCAGATGACAAGAAAAGCCAACGCGACAATGTTTGATAGCTCTTCCTCTGATGAAGAACCAAGAGAGAGTCATGATCCAGCTAATGCAGCTGAAACCATTTATGTATTTCATCTGGAGAAATGCACACCCTGTAACCGCTTCCATGAAGATGGCGTTTTAACATGCGGCCACTCCATACCTATAGCAAATGAGGAAGCTAATCTAGTATAGATTCGAAAAGCAAGCTGAATATCCATCAAGGTTATGTTAATGGCAAAGTAGCCAGTGTTTTACGCGATAGCGGAAGCACCCTCTTTGGTTTGAAGAACGACTTTATCTTACCTGCAGATTACACAGGCAAACATGTGACATGCAGAACTTTCTCATGAAATATTGAGAAATACCCACTTGAATGGGCATATATTCAAACACCATTCTTGACAGGCTAGGTTAAATGCGTAGCATTATGTAACCCATGTTGTGATATTATAAATGGTACCTGCCAGAAGTGAATGATATGCCACATGATTTTGTAACATTTTACTGTGAAAGTACTCTATCAAATGCAGTAACTAGAGCAGCTGCTGAATTGCAATCACAGATAAACCAAACTGAGACTTTAGAACTATTAAGTCCAAATATAACACATCTTAAGAACATGAGGGACTATTTTGTGAAGGCACAAAAGGCCGATGTATCATTACAAAAATTATTTTAAACTTGTGGGCCAAAAGCCTAAACTAACAAAGAATGCTAGCTGGCACTTTGATTTGAAATGTGGTATCCTAACAAGGTACTACACAAAAGATGCCAATACCATTGTACAAATGGTGTTACCAACTGAACACCGCAAAAAAGCATTGCAACTAGCACATCACATGCCTTTTGCAGGGCATATGGCCTATGCTAAAACCATAGCAAGGATACTAACACAGTTCTACTGGCCCAAGTTCAGCAGTGATATCAAGCAGTACTGTAGATCGTGTGACATCTGCCAGAAGCTTGTCAAAAAAAAGGGAAACACCCTAAAGCAGAACTGCAAACAACAGCTCTTTCAAGTAAACCGTTTGAGAAAATCTCAGTAGATATAGTAGGTCCTTTAAACCATGTTACACCAAGAGGGAATAAGTATATTCTAACTCAATTGATCTATGTACACGTTGGCCTGAGGCGGTCCCGTTTAGAAATATTACTTCTAAGGATGTTATAGAAGTCTTATTCCACATCTTTGCGAGGATAGGTTTTCCTTATGCGATTCTATCTGATAGAGAAAGCCAATTTATTTCTGCTGCGACTCAAGCCTTTAACAAAATGCTAGGCATTAAACAGTGTTTCAACAGCCCCTATCACCCTCATTCAACGGGTATCATAGAGAAGATGAATGGTGACTTGAAACATATGTTAGCGAAAGTCATCCAAGAATGCCCAAATGACTGGGACACCTTTTTACCTGCCACACTTTTCGCTTATCCAGAAGTACCTCACTCTCACCTTTTGAGTTAGTATATGGTGCCAAATCACGCGGCCCATTATCAATTTATCATACTTTGTTAACTGAACTTGATAATGAACAGAAAACTGTGTCACCGTACGAGCATGTAACAACATTACGTGACAGGAGCATGAAATCATGCATATTGGCTAAAGAATCATTAAGACAATCTGGTAGGGAGTCTCTGTGGCGAAGTGGTCAAGCCGTTTGACTCGTGCTCCGAAGGTTGTGGGTTCGATTCCGGGCCGCGTCCTTCGGTTTACGAGTTAAATGTTTCAGAGACTCCTGTGGGTCGTCGCTAAAAGCTACGGAGTTCGTGCTTTGTGCGACGCTTTCCATGCTGCGGAAAGTGACCGAGCCATATGGGATAAAACCCGGTGCAATGAAGTCGACCCTGTCGACTTTTAAGCGACTTTTTTTAAAGACAATCTGGTGCCATCTACAGAGAATATACAAACAGAGGAAATAGGACAATAACACTGACACCAGGACAGGACGTACTACTTCTATTGCCCAGCGACAAACACCTCCTAACAGACTCGTGGCAAGGACCTTTCAAAATATTACGACAAATTTCGACTGTAGACTACGAAGTGGCAATAAACAACAAAAACAAAATATTTCACATTAGCATGTTGAAACCCTACTACACCAGTTACGGAGACCAAGACGAGACAGCAGCAAGCACAACTGTAGTGAACCACACAGACTCAGAAGATACAGACTAAATACCAGTTCCATCACTTGATACGCCAGACACACTACAAGACGTCAAACTATCTCCTGATCTTTCTCAGACTGAGACCGACAATTGCAGACATCTGTTACAAGACTACAGAACTATTTTCTCCAACCATCCAGGACAGACAGATCTAGTAGAACATCAAATCATACTGACGACTCACTTACCAATAAAATGCAGACCGTACTCAATACCCATCCACTACAAGGACAAATTACATCAGGAAATTCTAGAACTGGAGAAAAACCAAATTATTAGAAGATCACAATCACATTATTGTTCTCCTATAGTGATTGTCAAAAAGAAGGACAACTAAATACGCCTATGCGTTTACTATCGAAAACTCAGCGCAATAACACAGTTAGATTTAGAACCCATGGCTAACTGTGAGGACATACTGACAGAAATGACAGATGCCAAATACTTTACAAAACTTGACATGACGAAAGAGTACTGGCAAATACCCATGACCGAAGACTCCATACACTTGACAGCATTTGCAACACCCTGGGGTCTATACGAATGGGGTAAACTACCATTCGGGCTAGTCAATGCCCCAGCCACATTTATAAGGATGACAAGACTGCTACTGGAAGACATACCAAACATACTATCATACATGGATCACATCTGTATACATACTAGGACAATGACAGAACACATAACGACACTACGACAAACATTTGAACGCATCAGACAACACGGCCTAACAGTGAAACCATCAAAGGTAGAAATTGCCTACCATGAAATTACTTTTCTAGGCTATAAAATTTGTAATGGATTTGTTACCACCGATGACAATATTGTTTCGAAAAGTCTAAAATTGTCACTTCCTACAACCAAGAAGGAAGTAAGGAGCATGTTAGGTTTACTGAATTATTACAGACGATTCATACCTAATTTTGCTAGTTTGACAGAAAGTTTTACAAATCTATTAACCAAAAACCAACCAAATAAGATTGTAAACAGAGGAGGCCTGAGACCAGTATTTACGAAAGTATTGTCATATTTTTCTTGTAATCCCATCCTTAAATTGCCAAATTTGGAAATTCCTTTCAGATTGAGAATTGACGCGAGTTCCATAGCCATAGAGGCGGTTTTGTTACAATCCTATGATGACATCTTACATCCAGTCTGTTACGTAAGTTGCAAATTGTCACCAAGAGAAAGGAGATGATTGACTCCAGAATTGGAAGGCCTGGCTTTAATTTATGCAATTTAGAAATTGTCTACATTTTTGTTAGGTAAACATTTCATCGTGGAGACAGACAACAATCCATTATCTATTATTACTACAGGTACACCGAAAAACCATAGGATCGCAAGATGGTCTTTGTTACTCCAAAATTACAGTTTTGAGATTAGACACATCAGCGGGACTGAAAATACGATTGCAGACTTACTTTCCAGATGTCCGCTCGAGATTTCCGACGACAGGCTAACTACGCCTGAGCGCAAAGACTGAGGCAGTGAACATGGCCTGTTTCCTATAGCGCTCAGATAGTTATCACAATCCAGCGAATTAATGTTTAAGTTAACTAAAGAACGCTGTGAGAAGTGACTTATTGTTATAAGGACATAGTCCTCCAATTTATTCTAAATATATTTTTAACAAGTGAATATGATGAATATATGAACGATTAGAATGAGAAGGACAGTATTTTAAACACTTAGTAATATTGCTACGAACATTGCTCCAAGAACAGTACTACATGTGTACAAACTTACCTTATGTCACCTTTTGGTAATATCCGTAGTACCTACGCTTATGTATTCTTGTGATATAAGCACAGTAAAGTGTTCTAATATTTTAACGCTACAACTGTGTTACATAGACGACAGTTAGAAATTCAACATCCAAAACAGTTTAATCCGTACTTCTGTAAGAACAGTGTTATCCGAACATGTGAAAGAACAGTGTGTTACTCCAACGTGTGAACACATTAATTGTGTACTTCCGTTTCCTTTTTCGAATTGTTTAATTAAATTTAGCAAATGTAGCAGACTATACAAATAATAGTCACAAATGAATGACACTTGAGATAACTTTGTGACACCAAATTTACATATATTTAATTGAATGAAAGGATTTATATATTTGTGATCTAAGAATCATTGATTGATTAATGTTTTCTAAATGGTGCCAACTATGTCACTATTGAAAATAAATATCAAACTATGACGCATAAAATATAACTTACAAATGTACTTTATTTTTTTTTGAAGGAATGTAGAAATTATCCCCCATAACGTTTCACCATTACATCTAAAGGGGAACAATTTGAAATATTGGGAAAATGTAAGCATGCATATATTATCTTATTCATAGTAGCCAACGTCTACGCATCACCATGTGACATAAACTATGCGTGGAATATAACTACTAAAGTTGAGGATCAGAATTGGACTATCCGACCACATCGGTTGGCGTCTAGTTCTGAAGTCATCTTATAAGGAAGATGACTTAAGGCCTGACATGGTTCTTTTTGTGATTTTTTATTTTGTCGTGAGGTAGTGCGTTGCTTGAAAGATAGCGTTAGTCGCGGATAACTACCGGACTGGCTGAGTTCATTATCAACCTAGGTACAAATCCTACTAGGGGACAGTACTTGATGAGAGCAGCCTTATGGCATCACTGAAGAAAAGATATATCATGCAACTACACAGTAAACGTCAATAAATACCAAAGAGTCATCTAACATGACAAACAGTTGGTCGATTCTGACTTTACATTATTAATGTAACCCAACTATAAACACCAGTAATGAAAGGGTATACCTTTCATAAGAGGGGGCGGCGGAGAATGTCAGAATCTTCCAGTCTTCATTTCCCCCGCCTGGCGGCAACGACCAGGTACGACCGTGAACTGGACTAAATGTTACTACGCAGGTGATGGCCAGGGGTCAGCGTGGTACACGAAGACCACGAGAGCGGAAAGCAGGACCAACGAGGAATCACTGCGGGTAACTCAGACAGCCTAGGACCTCGAGACTGGACGGACGTGAAAGAGTGTTGCTATGTATCAGTCGATGCTTGATGGACGAAAGCTGTATGCTTTGTTGAGTAGAGTAAAGATTGAGTGAGTGTTA
Organism: Cepaea hortensis; assembly: GCA_963921405.1. Lineage (NCBI taxonomy): Eukaryota > Metazoa > Mollusca > Gastropoda > Stylommatophora > Helicidae > Cepaea > Cepaea hortensis. The sequence goes on from CAWUFQ010000631.1 coordinate 29,589, forward strand.
TATTCTATTGTATTTATGAATTGATATATGTATTGCATTGTATGTTTCTGGAAATGGCATTATCGCTGGTTTTGAGCGATGCCTGATATGACTGCTGTTTTGAGAAGTGCGATTAAAGTGGTTGAGTTATATCGCCGTGTGTTTGTACACTCATTGTGTACGTGCAAGTGTTTTCATGCCTGTTAGTGAACACGAGCCTTTGGTCATCTAAACAAGACCCTGACAGCACACGGGTGTAACCCATAAGTGCTCCGTTCTCCTCCTAACTTTAACCTTAGTCTGGGCAAACTCCGCTCAGTGCACGAACTCCGTAGCATCGGCGAGGATTCTGAAATAATTGGGTAGATTTTTAACTCGAAATTTTGCCCGGACATCGCCTTTAGGCTACTCTTTTTCGATTTCCAACTGTCAAGGGATTTTTTAGGTGCGCAACAATACACACGGTGTCCGATCTCACTACCCAGAGACCAGGGGAAATTTTATTACTAGAAGTCCACGTGAAAAAGTCCCGGTCCTCACCGGGGCTTGAACCCGGGACCTCCAGCACTCGAGGCGGACACCATACCTCGAGACCACGCAGCCACCCTTTATGTTTAGTTATGTTCATGTTGAGTTATGTTTATATTTAGTAATGTTTATGTTTAGTACAGTAATATTACCAAGCTGGCGTCTCTGCCTTAGGGACAGTGAGCGAAATTTGGCAGTGTTGACGTACTGGACTCGAAGCTTGCGAACTCAAGCTTGGAGCAGATGCCTTCGCGTTGATTTTGACAAAGGTATTTATCAATCCTACGTTGCATATACCTCATGTCTGCATCTTCGAATATTGCTCTGATCTCACTCGTATACGTGTTTGTCTCTTAGCACATTACGTGGGATTTCAACACTGTTTGGTTTTGAATTATCAAATTGAGATCCATTGATATGCTAGACTAGTGATGATGCATTCATATACTAGAGTAGTCCTTTGATACACTGACAGACTAGTCTAATCCATTAATGCATTGATATGCTAGACTAGTCCTTTGATGCATTTAAAGACTAGAACAGACCTTTGATGTATTGTTATGCAAGACAAGACCTTTGATGCAATTATGTGCATTGATATGCTAGACTAGTCCTTTGATGCATTGATATTCTACACTAGTCTTTTGATGCATTGCTATTCTACACTAGTCCTTTGATGCATTGATATGCTACACTAGACCTTTGATACATAGATATGCTAGTCATTTAATGCATTAATATGCTAGTCCTTTAATGCATTGATATACTAGTCATTTAATGCATTCATATGCTAGTCCTTTAATGCACTGATATGCTAGACTAGACCTTTGATGCACTGATGTGCTAGACTAGAGCTTTGATGCACTGATATGCTAGACTAGACCTTTGATGCATTGATATGCTAGACTAGACCTTTGATGCATTGATATGCTACACTAGACCTTTGATGCACTGATGTGCTACACTAGACCTTTGATGCATTGATATGCTACACTAGACCTTTGATGAATTGATATGCTACACTAGACTTTTGATGCATTGATATGCTAGACTAGACCTTTGATATATTGATGTCAGGCTAGTTCTTTGATGCATGTATGCGCTAGACTAGTCATTTGATCCAATGATATGCTACACTAGACCCTTGATGCATTGATATGCTAAAGTAGACCTGTGATGCATTGATATGCTACAATAGACCTTTGATGCACTGATATGCTACACTAGACCTTTGATGCATTGATATGCTACACTAGACCTTTGATGCATTGATATGCTACACTAGACCTTTGATGCATTGATATGCTACACTAGACCTTTGATGCATTGATATGCTACACTAGACCTTTGATGCATTGATATGCTAGACTAGACATTTGATCCAATGATATGCTACACTAGACCCTTGATGCATTGATATGCTAAAGTAGACCTGTGATGCATTGATATGCTACAATAGACCTTTGATGCACTGATATGCTACACTAGACCTTTGATGCATTGATATGCTACACTAGACCTTTGATGCATTGATATGCTACACTAGACCTTTGATGCATTGATATGCTAGACTAGACATTTGATGTACTGATATGCTAGACTAGACCTTTGATGTATTGATGTCAGGCTAGTTCTTTGATGCATGTATGCGCTAGACTAGTCATTTGATCCAATGATATGCTACACTAGACCTTTGATGTAACTAAATTCTAAACTACCTCGTTGTGTGGTTGCCGTGAGGATGTTGTCTTTGTGGGGCTAGCGATGTGCAGTTAACTGTGGTAAAGCAGCGACATTGCATTCAATAACCATCATCTTGTATCAGACACTATGCACAACGTACCTGTGCCAGCCACCCTGCCTCACACATGCCGATGGCCATGGAGTCTGCCATGTCCTGTGTCCATCTTCAGACTGGTGGGCCCCTGCTTCTCATTCCAGGGACCACGTCTTCCACCACTGCTCTCACCACACAACAGCTCTCACCACACCACTGCTCTCACCACACCACTGCTCTCACCACACCATTGCCCTCACCACACCATTGCCCTCACCACACCACTGCCGTCACCACACCACTGCTCTCACCACACCATTTCCCTCACCACACCACTGATTTCACCAGGCCACTGCTCTCACCACACCACTTTCTTGTACATTTTCTTGTATAGCCGATCAGTTCTACTCTCTCGTTAGTTCTTCATGTCGGATGTTTCCTGGGCAACCAGTTATACTCTCTCGTTAGTTCCACATGTCTGATGCTTCCTGGGCAACCAGTTCTACTCTCTCGGTAGTTCCACATGACGGATGTTTCCTGGACAACCAGTTCTACAGATGTATACTTCACTTCATTATTGAAAGATAATGGGCTATTTGGGATAATACCATGGAATGATCCTTTTGCCTGTTAATCCCCTTTTCTTCATCGAACCCGTCAGGAACGGGCACAAGAAATTGATATGATTTTTGAGCAGCAGATGGAGGGGGGGGGGGGGGAATAAAACCATGTCCTTGCGTGGGAAATACAGGAAGACAGAAACGGATGCACGTGAACAGCTTCAACAGCCCTGCAACAAATACTAAATTAGACAACATCAGGTCCTCAAACATCACATGACACAGATGATTAGAGAGTCGTGATCGCCGACACCTGCCCCAGACCAGGCACCGGATGACCAGGTGAGCATGGCATGGGACACACACTGCCCTGGTGTACTCACTCTCCTGTACTAGTTCATCTTGATGTGGTTTAGCGAGGTCAAGGTAGGCAGCCACGTTATTACCGCCATCAACACACACAATCAAGTGAACATGAGTGGGTGGTGATTTCTTTATTGGATGATCATACAAAGGTGATTTTTACATTTACAATTGTTGTAAAGACATATATCTTAATTAAGACCTGTCACTGCCATCAGAGGTCGGAACCTACTTGAGTAAAATATATTTTACAAATAAGAATATTACAAAAGTGGTGGGACGGATGAACTGTATCGGGACAGTTTTTGAGTATTGTCATCTTCACAGCTCAGGTAGGCTACAATACAACTCCAACACCCTTTATCTCTCCATATCATCTTCATCATGTGCCATGCCGTTAAGCGTGAGCGGTCATGTTTCGCCATCTCGCACGATCACCAGAGTCATGGATCAGCACCGTGTTCTTGTCTCGACCATCCACGTGGTAAAGAATTCCAGATATTTAATTATCCGCCTTTCCCTCTCAATCAGTCAGTTGTCACCAAGTTCTTTAATTTTTTTTCTTCTAATAACGTGCCCAAAATATTTTGACTGCCTACGTCAATAGTGTGCCTTGCGGTGTAAGGCAGGGAGGTCTTGAGCCTGAGGAATAAAGGCCGCCTGGCTATTGCAGTCGCCGCGACCTGTGCAGGTTAGAGTTTTCATTTTGCCCCCGACAGAAATAAACTGCACGCCTTACCAAGGATTAGAATCTGGGTCTCCTGAAGGAGAATCCGGCATTCTAGCCACTCGGCCAGCTGCTCCTCTCCTACGTATAATTTATTTATTCAGGTTATGGTTTTCATTTGCTTTTTGTAGAATTTGTTCATTGGTTTTTTTCTGTCTGACCATGGCATTCCTTGCATTTTCCTCATAAATCACATTTCCACTGCCATTAGATGTTTTTCAGCTGGTTTGCTCATTGTCCACGTTTCACATCCATTCAAAAGTACATGTTCTATGTAGCACTTCAACACTCATGTTCTCGTTGCAGTTCACATCTTTTTATTGGTCAGTAAGTTTTGGCCGAGTGGCTAAGAACGCCGGGTTCTCCTTCGGGAGACCCGGGTTCGAATTCTCGGTAAGGTGTAGATCTTTTTCAGTTATTAGCAAAAAGAAAATCCTAACCTGCACTGTTCTCGGCGACTGCATTAGCCAGGCAGCCTTAATTTTTAAGGCACAAGACCCCCCTGCCCTAAACTGCAAGGTACTTCAGGCAGCAGATGACAGTATGTTGTCCAACTTACAAAGGCTATCTTTGTTGTAGCGATTCTTGTTATAATCTCTTCAAGGCACCTTCCATCTGATGTTATAACTATTATGAGATAATTGTACCAATTCACTTGTTTAAGAATCTTCCCATTTACCCGTATATTACATTGAGGTATTTCCTTCTTCCCGGTGACGATCATAATCTGTGTCTTTTAACAATTTAATTCTAACCCTAGTTGTTCACTGTGTACACCATATGCACCTACTAAATGTTGCACATCCTACGCCCACTTACAAAACTGAATTCCAAGTTTACCAAACAATAAGTGCGCATTACCGCATGTTTTCTAACAAACAGTTTACTATGCTTGACAACTGACATAGTTATAACAAACGGAACGTACAGACATAAGGAAAGGCCTTAGGTTCGTACCGGAATACGATCAGCGTTGCCAGCAGTGGATTGTGCTCAATATTTAAACCTCAAATCCCGAAACAACCAAATACGTCAAAAGATCTCGCGTAAATGACATGAAAGTGTCATTAAAAATCAGATTAAAATGTCGAATTTGATGTTCACAAAATACATACAGGGGTTACATGACAATCAATAGAGCTATCAATACTATACTATCGAGGACGTAGACAATCGATCTGCCGTAGGCGTGCCTCTAAACAAAACATCAATGATATAATAGTAGTAACAGCGATTTCATAGTCAACGATGAACAATGAAATCATGTAACAATAAAAGATGAATGTTACAACAGCTAATTCAATACAGGTGATGTGGCAGTTACAGTGGCTCACGTTCGCACATCATTGTTGGGCCATCATGAGCAGAATCACTATAATCACACAGAATGACATATATAAGTGATCGTATTTACAGCATTCGCTGGCGCGAGCATTTCAATACATACACCGATTTCACAATGTCAAAACGTGCGCGCTCGCGGGAGTGAGTGAGTGAGAGAGAGAGAGAGAGAGAGAGAGAGAGAGAGAGAGAGAGAGAGAGAGAGAGAGATTGTGTGTGTGTGTGTGTTGGTGTTAGTTAGTTAGTTAGTTAGTTAGTTAGTTAGTTAGTTAGTTAGTTAGTTAGTTAGTTAGTTAGTTAGTAAGGTAGTTAGTTAGTTAGTTAGTTAGTTAGTTAGTTAGTTAGTTAGTTAGTTAGTTAGTTAGTTAGTTAGTTAGTCGACAGATCATCCTCATTGCACATCGAATCATTCAGTCCATAAGTGCTCGGATCCCCTCCTCAGCAAATCCCGCAGCGTGTAGCGGCTAACGACACCAGTTCTGTGTTGGATTATTAATCTCCTTCGGCTTCCTGCGTAGTATTCTTGTTTGGCCACCTCTCTTTTAACATGCTGTTCTCGCTCCATAGAGGGGAACCACTCCCTCCGGACTCACCCCATCTCTGTCTTCCTGAGCATATTCATTGAGTCACTAAGGAAACATGCCCGAGTGAATGTTTGTGTCTCGAGCCATGTTATCGCTTTACTTACTGCCATGACTTCCTTAGTCATGCTACTTGTGGCCAAAGCAAAAGCACCAGACTCTTCCTTCACAATTGTCCTTCATGCCTGAGCCGTAAAGGTCCATGAACTTCTCACTTGTTGAACGACCGACCCATCTGTGTAAATGACAGCATCATCCTAAAAGAACTTCGGAGATCAAAGCCTGTACTTTCGCCTCCACAGCAGCCGGATTTTCTTGTCTGCATTTTCTGTCTAGCTGGATGTAAACTGAAAAGGACGTATAGAACTATGTTGGCACTTGTACCCACTCCTCGCCAGGTTCTAAATCCTCAAGTGAACACACCTGCTGAAGAATGTCTTCGGCTTGACCCATTCACGACTTTCCTTTACCTGCCCTTTACCTTCTTAATTTCACAGTGCAGTGGATGTTGTGTGTTTGCGTTGTCTCTGAGGTAGGCACGTGCTCTGCAAATTTGTATTCTGTTCCCCATGGCTGGAAAATCAAGAAGGTAGCTCATCGCCCAATATGATGCATCTCTTGTACATCCGAGAATAATAAGCATAGCTTCATTCTGTATCCTTTCCATCCTTTTCATCTGCTTATGACTGAGAGTCAGGATCGCCATCGCATACTCCAAAATAGAAAGGGATAGACTCTCGTAAAGAAGACGTACATGGCGCTGCTCACAATTTGCCGCCGCGATCACCCACATCTTTTGGCCTTTGTTATCAGCTGGTCTATGTGCTCAGTATAAGCGAGGCTTTGGTCAAATCGTATCCCCAGATAATTCATTGCCTGCGTTCTTTCCACAGTCTCTAGACACAGATTTACAATTGATGTTGGAGTGTTGACAGTATGTTTATTCAAAGAGAGCCATGCCACTGCTGCCATTGTTGGGTTGACCATTGCCCCGGCTTCAACATACCAAGAGCTTATGCGACTGAGTTCTGTTTGTAGTTCCACAGCAACCTGATCTCTGTCTTTACCCGGACGATACAAAGGGTTACAACATAAAGATAATGATGTGTAATCAGACATCCCACACGTGTACACGAGGGATATAATATAAAATACCGAAGTGTAATCAGACAATACACAATGTACACCGGGGATACAACATCCATATGCGAAGCGTACTCAGACATTCCACACATGAAGCCTAGGGATACAATATCCAGATGATGAAGCGTAATCAGACAGCACACACATGTACACGAGGGAAACAACATTCATATGATGAAGTGTAATCAGACATCCCACATATGTACACTAAGGATACAAAATCAAGATGATGAACCGTTGTCTGACATTCCACACATGTACACGAGGGATATAACATAAAGATGATGAAGTGTAATCAGACATCCCATACATGTACATGAGGGATATAACATAAATATGATGAAGTGTAATCAGACATCCCACACATGTTCACGAGGGATGTAACATCCAGATGATGAAATGTAATCAGACATTTCACACATGTACACGAGGTATATAACATAAAGATGATGAAATGTAATCAGACATTCCACACATGTACATGAGGGATATAACATCCAGATGATGAAGTGTAATCAGCCACTCAGCCAAACACACATCCCCAACCACACTGCACACACAAATTCCCCCACCCACACAAACATCCCCTGCCAATCCACACATCATGCACCAAACCACACATACCCCCACCCACACTTCCTCCACCACCCAATCTCCCTCCACCCACATACACATCCCGCACCCGCCAATCACACATCCCCAACCCACATACATCCCCCATCCACACAATTTCCCCACCCACACGCACGTCAAACCCATCCCCATCCCACACACACTCACGCACCCACACATCCTCTGCACATCCTCCACCCATCCACCTACACACTCCCAATCACCCATCCCCCATCCACTCATTCCTCAAACACATATCTCCCCCCACCAACGCACACATACACAACCCATACACATTCCCACCCATACAAACATCCCCCACCCATACACACATCCCCACAAACATCCCCTACCCACGTACTCATCCGTCAACCACTCACACCCACACATCCGGCACCCACCCATCAACACATACCTCCCCAACCACCCATCCATACTCAAACACCCCAACCACCCAGTCAAGCACACATTTCCCACCCTCACACATCCCTCACCCACACTCACCCACATCCCTCACCCACAAACACATCTCCCCACACATCTCCCACACACCCACATATCCCACACCTATAAACACCATCACCAGACACACATGAATAATCCACCCACCCACACTTACCCACCATCACACCCCCACCCACACAGACATATCCCTCAACCACACATACATACCCACACCCATCACACACCCATCCCCTAACCCACACACACCCTCACACTCACACGCCCACACATCCCTCACCCACACACACACACACACACACACACACACATTCCCCAAACACACAAACCCCAACCCACCAACACCCACACACTTTCAACCATCCCGCACCCATACACACATCCCACACCCGCGCACACATTCACCTATACACACACACATACCCCACACACCACCGCTCCACACCTACATCCCCCACACATATCATACCCCCACCTCCCCACATACACATTCACAAACACACATCCTCACATCTAGACACATACACGATGCCTCACATAATCACTGAAACTAGTTTGAATAAACTCCCACACTAATTCACCCAGGACAGACATGATAACAAACAACACACAGCATAGGCTGTAGGAAAAAGACAGTGTTGTTTGCATTTGTTGAGTTGCGTTGAGCTAAGAACTGACTTCACTGCACTCAGGACATACCCATAACTGGAGATTTAAGCACCAACCTAGCACTGTTTAACACCGCACATTTTAGTGCGTCGTGATGACTCACTGAACATCCGGCATCCTATCAAGTCAGAGAAGCGAGCAGATCAACTGTAGCGTCACATACGTGTCTCTATAACATCGTAGAAGTTATTCATTCATTTCACGCCCATTCTTTTCAGTCAGCACTGCTTATCAGAAATCGGTATCTACTAACAGTCTACATCTGGCTTTGGAATTACCCCAGGTAGGATATAATATATCCTAAATATCGGTGTTCATGAAATACCAGTGATTCGATATGCTTGCTTGCTTGCTTGCTTGTGTTCGTTGGCTTGAGCTCCAACGCGAAGTCCTGTATGTCGGATGAAGGCATCCTGTATGCTGATAATACAGTATTGCAATTCACAACACAGAATGGTATAGAACAACTAATAACCTTAAACCAAAAGAATAGCGAAATCCACAACCTATACTTAACATGGCAAACACAAAGATAATGCATACAGATACAACTATTATGGAGAACGAAATATATGTTAATGAGGAAACATTGGAGGTGGTGGAAAATTTCGAATATCTTGTGTCATTGATTATCAACAACGGTGACACAATGAAAGATATTAAATGACGCCTATCAATTGCTCTTCAAAAACTAAAACAACTGAATACATGTTAAAGGGGACAGACATAACTACAATAATTAGATTTTTAAGAGCATGCATCTTTCCCATTGTAGCATACGCAAGCGAGACATGGACACTTATTAAACAAGCTGAACGGCGCATAAATGCCTTAGCATATAAATGATATAGACGGGTTCTAAGAATATCTTGGATAACAAAAAGAACAAATGAATCCATACGACAAGATCGGAATACTGGAGGAGTTTGGTTACTGAAGACAATAAAATAAAGAAAATTGAACTATTTTGGTCAATTGAAACGTCATGAAAGTTTGGAGAGAACAATCATGGAGGGGTATAAACCCGGGAAGAGAGGAAGAGGAAGGCCAAAGAGAATATGGGCGCAGGATGTGGCGGATGATCTCCAGATGGGTGTATCGGACGCGGGACATCTTGCTTAAGACCGAGAAGTTTTCCGGACGGTTGTGAAGGTAGCGCGGTTCTGCATGGGACATGCTACTGAATGAATAAATGCATGAATGAGGATATGAAAAAAAAAGACTTCGATCTAGACTAGTAACTCAAATGTATTAGTTAGTTTGCTATCTAGCTAGTTAGTCCTGCATAGCCTTTACCAGATGTGACAGTTAACCTCAGAATCGTTTGGGTGTTTGTGATTTCTTAGCAAGTTTACGTTCAGTGGTTTGCCATTGTTTTCTGAGCAACCGGTGCGCATACCATCCCATAAGAACCAACGCAGTATGTTGGATTACAAATTGCGACTGCAACCCCTTCGCCACAGAGCCGGTTAGTCTTCACATTATCCTCACTACACATAGACCATAGAACATAGAACAATTCATTCCATAATTACCCTAACCCCCTCCTCACTATCTCCCTCAGCGTGTGGCGACAGGTGACAAAGTTTTTGTGTCCGTTGACTATTTGTCTTGCCCCCCCCCCACCCTTCCCCCCTCCCCGCGCCTGCATGTCGCTCCTGTCTTTCTTCACCTCTTTTTACTTATGTTCTTGAAATCTGAGCAAGGCTACAGATTCACAGTCATAACTTGATTGACCTCTGAAGTCGGAGTGGGTTCGTTTTTTGGCCATGTTATGTGAAGTTAGTTGCATATCGTTTACAGGACGTGGCAGTTAATACCAGAATTGTTTGTTGTGGTGATCTCTTGGCAAGTTTACGTTTAGTAGTTTGCCATTGCTTTCTGAACGACCAGCACCCATACCATTTCGTAATAAACCAACTCAAGGTGGTCTGCTGCCAAATCGTCCGCAGTGTGTTTTCAACCCGGGTAAGCGGGACTACGAACTGCGTCCGTTAAACCTTCGCCACGGAGTCGGCAAAATGAGAAGACAAAAACTGGAACATGTTGTGACAACCGGACACATTTCCCGTAAGAGAGATAGAGGATGACAGCGTGGGAAGATTCTTGACAGTCTTGTGTCATGGCACGGAGGGAGTCAAGTCAACACACGAATTGATTCACGACGATGGAGATGGTAATTTTTGTGGAGATTTTTTTGGTAATGTTTGTATCGCCCACGCCAGTCGGCAAGGCACTGGATGATGATGATGATGATGATGATGATGATGATGATGATGATGATGATGATGATGATGATGATAGGACAGAGGCAAACAATGCTCTTAGATAATATCATAGAAGAGAAATGTTGGAACATTTGATGACGGCTGGACATGGACAGATGAACGGCCGAGGCGGCAGAGGCAGAGAAACATCAACAGACATGGACAGATGAACGGCCGAGGAGGCAGAGGCAGAGAAACATCAACAGACATGGACAGATAAACGGCCGAGGAGGCAGAGGCAGAGAAACATCAACAGACATGGACAGATGAACGGCAGAGGAGGCAGAGGCAGAGAAACATCAACAGACATGGCACAGAACTCCAGGGGCCGATAACTGTGGAGGTTCGTGAACGCCTAGGCACATGATGATGATGATGATGATGATGATGATGATGATGATGATGATGATGAATGCAATATTTTGTGTGTGCTCTCTCGCTTTAAACTCAAGTGTAGTCCACACACACTGCTCCTAGTAGTGCTGGGCTGAATTGTGCGTGTGGATTATCTTTCCCTATTAGCAGTGTCCCTCGCCATAAGGCGAATGCAGTCCGACCACAGAGGTACTTGTAATTAACGTCCTCAAGTCAAGGACGACAGGTCAACATTTTTAGTCCAGTCGTCCGACAATCTCTGTTGCTTCCAAGTTCTTCCTAGTTTGTTCATTTACATTCCAAGATTCACAGCCAGACAGCAAATCAGGTTCTATATAGCACTTCAGCACCGTCTTTCTTATATTCAATGATAGTGACTTATTGCATAAGATAACTTTTCATTTTCTGAAATGCAGTTTTTGGTTTTTGCTTTCCTTATTCTGTTCTTAATCTCCGTTATGCACCTTCCATCTGGTATTATAAATGCCCCTATGTATTTAAAATTAAAATTAGCCATGCGCCTTGGCCAAGGAGTCAGCGACATGTTTCGTAATCCAGTATATCTAAGTCGGGAAAACAGCAGCTGCGAGAATCGGCAGCGGTTCGCGCTCATCTGGTAACTTACGGCGGTATGTGAGCCTTTCGTTCAGAAAGCAATGGCAAACTACTGAACGTAATACTTGCCTAGTACACCAACAGCAGCTGAAAAATTCTAGTGTTGACTGCAATGTCCTGTAAGGGATACGCAACATTTAAAAAAAATTAAAATTATCCATTTGGTTAAGAATTTTTCCTTTTATTTCCATTTGAAAATTTGGTGTCACCTCTTTCTTTGATATTACATTTATTGCTGTTTTCTTGAAATTCATTGAGAGTTCTTTCTTTGCACTCTCTGTTACTCCAATGTCCAACAATTGTTGTAGATCAGTGGTTCTCAGCCTATTTTGGCCCGTGCCCCCCTTTACCATATGTGCAGAACGTCATCCCCCCACCCTTTTCGAATTACCTCCCTATAAATCCCCCCCCCCTCACCACCCTTACACAGTATACTTAAAAATGGAAGCTAAATTTAATAACATACACTAGAACAAGTCTAGACATCTACATAAAACGTGATTTGCGGGTCTACTTACGTTATAAAACGAATTTCATTAGGGCGAGAAGTACAGAACTGTAAAATTTAGAGGGGAAAACAATATCAAGTAATTGGTTCTTGTATTAATGCGATCTAGAAATAATCTTAATTCCCCCTGGAAACCCTGAAATTCCCCCCTTGGCGGGGGGGGGGGGGGGTGGAGAAATTCCCATCGGTTGAGAACTACTGTTGTAGATCTTTTGCCATATCCGCCACCAATATTGTGTCATCTGCATAGCGTATATTATTTGTATTATAACCTCAGATTAGCATTCATGGCTTCTCTTTGATCTCTCTCATTATTACTTTGCTATAAAAGGAGAAGAGATCCGGTGGCAAAACAAATCCCTTTGGTACTCCTAGCTTTATTTGTTCATAACTGCACTCGTTATTTCCCATTTTAATTTTGGCTACTTGGCTCTGGTAAATATTTTGTATTATTCTGTGATCTTTCCCATCGATGACGATACCATCCAACAGTTTTAATCAGTTCATCATGGTTTACTAAATTAAATGCCTTGGTATAATCTATGCACAAATGTATGTCTTCCTGTGTCTCTGTTGTTCTTTCCATTATGTTCGTAATGTTCGTATGTCGGGTTCCCTGGGGAAGGTTGCTCATAATCCCGTATATTGACGTACGAAAAACAGCTGCGCGAGATTCGGCAGTGGATCGCGTCACGGTCGTTACTTACAGAGGGTATGTGACCCGGTCGTTCAGAAAGCAATGGCAAACTACTGAATGTAAAACTTGCCAAGGCGTCAACAGCAGCTGAGAAATGTTGGTGCTGACTGCAGTTTCGTGTAAATGATATGCGAGAAAACAATCGCAATGTATATATTGCATTCTTTGTATCATGTCCTTCCACAAATCCATACCAATTTCCATTTGTATTTTTCTTCCTTTTTCTCCATATACCCTGTATCTACTCCTATTTATCTTCCAGTGAGATCATTGATTTGTCTATACATATTTTTGTTTCTTTAATATATTTAAATTGAATTTTCTTGCACTGTTCGTTTAACCAACTTTGTTTTGCCTTTACACAATTAGCTCTTATTTCTTAATTTATGTTATCATTCTCTTGTTTGTCAATTTTACTCTGAATTCTTTTGTCCATCAACTTTAAGATTTCATCAGTTATCCATATTTTATTTTCGCTTTTTGGCTTCTCTGGGGTAATATTTCTTTGTTTGTTTGACGAATGGAGTCCCATAACATTTCCAAATGTATATGCGCTATTCCATTGTACCTATTTTTTACAATCAATCTGTATTGTGTTTGAATTTCTTTATCTCCTTTCAGAACATCTTTATTAAGTCTAATGTTTTACCCATCCCCCCCCCCTTTTCCACCCATCTCTCTCTCTCTCTCTCTCTCTCTCTCTCTCTCTCTCTCTCTCTCTCTCTCTCTCTCTCTCTCTCTCTCTTTCTTCAATGATACTTTTATTTGTCCACATAGTGGTACATAATCACAATGCTACAATGCCTGGTGTAGCACCAGGCATTGTTTTAACTTTAATTAACGCTTTACTAAATCTGTTATTAATAAGTAACATGTCAATTGGGTTAAGTATTGTCTTGTCAGGACTTTTCCATGTGTAAAGTCCTATTTTATGGTATTTAAACCGGTTGTTTCCAATTATCATATCATTGACATTTGCCCATTCTCTTAGTTTCTCTCCTCTTTCATGTCTTGTAGCTAATCCATAATTCTCCACTACATCCTCTATTGTTCCTTTCTTACTGTTTAACATTTTCTAATAGTAGTTTTGTTTCTTGTCATTTAATTTGAGACAGCGCTATTTCTAAAATTGTTTGCATATCCTTTACAGGACATTGCTGTCAACATCACCATCTTTCAGCTGATTGTTGATTTCTTGGCAAGATTACGCTCAGTAGTTTGCCATTGCTTTCTCAGCGGCCGGCTCACATACCCCGTAAGTTACTGACGCGATTCGAACCCCTGCTGATTCTCACCGTCGTCACGTTACTTACGAGAGTATACGAGATTACGGAGAAAAGTCGCTAACCTCTAGGCCAGGAAGCCGGCGCGCTATTTCTACTTCATCGTAAAAGTGTTGTTTCTCTGCGTCACTACTGATTGTTGTTGGTGCGTATACCTGTAAACTATATATATATATATATATATATATATATATATATATATATATATATATATATATATATATATATATATATATATATATATATATATATATATAATGCAACCAACAGACAATATGTCATGGCAAGGCAGAGCAGGACCTAAGCCGTGGTTGGCGGCTGGTCTAGGATCGAAGCTCCGACAGGCGGACAGTTAGAGCATTGCTTTGCTGATCCGGCAGCTTCTGCAGCTTGTCTTGTTCCAGATGTAGAGGTGTTACCTTTCCTCTGAAGTGAACTAGGCAGGCCGACTGCGGGATCATGCTGCATGGGCAACACATGCTCTCTATATTTTAGCCCAGGCTTTGTGCTGTGGAGAGGTAAAAACTCCATCCCTGGTCTTAACTGGTCTCGGAATCAAAGCGAGAGGCAACTGTTACGGGTTATAAGTCCCTGTCAATTGGCGTAGACGTGGGGCGCCACGCGTTGCCTCTGACGGTGGCACTGATCAGCTACCACCCGCCTCAAGCTGGGCAGCCTCTGGCCAATTGGGTGCTGATCCGCAAAAGCCTGCCTGCTTCAATGGGTGCTTGGAGCTAGGACAAAATCTGAACGCAGGCTGTAAAACTGATGCACCAGGTACTAATAAAAAGAAAAATAGAAACCTCAAGCTACGGCTTGCAACCTGGAATGAGAGAACCATGTGTCCAGGATTTTCCACTGACTTGACCAATATTGACGATGTGAGAAAAATGGCTGTGATTGATGCCGAGCTCAATCGTCTTAACATTGATATTGCTGGCCTGCAGGAGACTCGCCTCACTGAGGAAGGGTCACTCAGGGAAAACAATTACACCTTTTTCTGGAAGGGTAGAGGGCAGGCAGAAAAAAGGCATCACGGTGTGGGCTTTGCAGTGAAGAATTCGCTACTGGGAATGATTGAAATTCCAGCAGGAGGAAATGAAAGACTATTATCTCTGCGCTTGGCAACCTCTTGTGGTTTTGCCACCATTATTACTGCATATGCACCGACACTCGATTCCTCTGATGACGTGAAGGATTCGTTCTATGAGGAGTTAGACTCCGCGATCAAGGCAGTTCCAAAATCTGACAACATTTATATGCTCGGGGATTTCAATGCTCGTGTGGGCAAGGACTTGAGTTCATGGCCAGTGTGCCTTGGAAAATACAACATCGGTCGCATGAATGAAAATGGGCAAAGATTGCTGGAGCATTGCACCAGAAATGACCTATGTATTACAAACTCTTTTTTTAAAACAAAAGAAATGAATAAGGTCACATGGAAACATCCAAGATCCGGCCATTGGCTCCAGCTGGACTTCATTATCACATGGAGACAACATCTGAACCATATATCATTGACTCGAAGTTACCACAGTGCTGACTGTGATACGGATCATTCTTTGGTTGTTGCAAGGGTTAGACTGAGACCAAAGAGAATCTACACAGCTAAACACAAATCTAGCCCCAGGATTAATGTTATTAACACTCACGATCCTGAAAAGTGCTTTCAGTTTCAACAGCAACTTGAAGACGCTTTCACTGATACACCAGAAAATTGTACAGTAAATGAAAAGAGGGGTCAACTTAAGGAAACTCTTTATAAAACTGCCGTAGGGGATTACGGAACTGTGGATCATAAGAGGTAGGACTGGTTTGCGGCAAACAGCGAGACTGCAGCCCTTGATTGATAAGAATAAGATAGCTCTCTTAAGAAACAAGGAAAGACCAATGCGTAACACTCTGAGTGAGCTAACGCAAGCAAGAAAGGATGTGCAAAAGGCTGCCAGGCAGTGTGCAAATGATTATTGGATCAAGTTATGTGAGTCCATTCAAATTGCAAGTGATAAGGGAAACATAAGTAGCATGTATGAAGGAATAAAGAAAGCCCGTGGTCCAATGATCAAAAGAAGTGAACCATTGAAAACCTTGGCTGGAGAAATCATAATTGATAAGAAACAGCAGATGGACAGATGGGTAGAGCACTATTTAGAGATTTACTCAAGTGAGACCAAACTAGCGGATGTTGCCCTCAACGCCATAGAGGCTCTACCAACTCTTGACCACCTGGAGACACTTCCCACCATAACAGAAGTTAAGTGTGCTATAAATGAACTTGCATCTTGCAAGGCTTCAGGTAAGGATGGGATTCCAATAGAGGTTATCAGGAGTGGGCAAAACACACTCACTCTACAGATTCACCAGCTGATAGAGCTATGCTGGCGAGAAGGACAAGTCCCACAGGATTTCAAAGATTCAAGCATCATAACACTGTACAAGAACAAGGGCGATCGGAGCGACTGCAACAACTATAGGGGTATCTCACTTCTGTGTATTGTTGGAAAAGTATTTGCCAGAATTGTTCTGCGCAGACTTCAAGTCCTAGGAGATCAAGTCTACCCCGAATCACAGTGTGGCTTTCGAAAGAACCGGTCTACCATTGATATTATATTCTCATTGCGACAAATGCAAGAAAAATACCGTGAACAGAATCAACCACTGTTTATTGCCTTTATCGACCTCACAAAGGCATTTGATTTGGTCGGTCGTGAGGGTCTGTTCAAGGCACTAAAGAAGATTGGCTGCCACCAACTCTTCTGTCCATTGTGGAATCGTTCCGCACAGGCATGAAGGGTATAATCAAGTTTGATGGTACAACTTCTGAAGAGTTTGAAATCAAGAGTGGAGTTACCCAAGGTTGTGTACTATCCCCCACCCTCTTTGGAATATACTTTTCACTTCTCCTGAAATATGCCTTTCGTGATCAGGATGGTGGTATATACATTCACTCACGCTCAGATGGCGGCCTCTACAATGCTCAGAGATTGAAGGCCAAGACCAAAATTACGAGGGTACTGATCAGAGAGTTGCTTTTTGCAGATGATGCTGCAGTTACGACCCACTCTGAGGAAGAATTGCAATGTCTACTGTCTGCATTCTCCAATGCTTGTTCTGAATTTGGTTTAACAATTAGCAAAAAGAAGACACAGATTATGTCACAAGGTGCGCATGGGGTACCATCAATCTTTATTGACGACGCCGAACTAGAGAAGGTAGACCATTTTACATATCTAGGATCAGTGGTAAATAGCAAATTATCCCTAGATCAGGAAATCAACATCCGGATTGGTAAGGCAGCAACAACAATGAACAGGTTAAGAAAAAGAGTCTGGGAGAACAGGAAGCTTACTGCCAAAACAAAAGTCCTTGTCTATCAAGCCTGTGTCCTTAGTACTCTTCTTCATGGCAGTGAAACCTGGACAACTTACTCACACCAAGAGAAACATTTAAGCAGCTTTCATATGCGGTGTCTGCGAAGAATTCTTGGTATTAAGTGGCAAGACAAACTCACGAAGTATTGGAAAGATCAGGTTGTGTGACGGTGTATTCCATGCTCAGTCTTCGTAGACTTAAATGGATAGGACATCTAAGGAGGATGAATGATGGTAGAATACCAAAGGACATTTTTTTTTTTGAATTACAGAAGGGTAGGAGATCTCAAGGTCGGCCACTACTACGATACAAAGATGTGTGTAAGCGGGACATGATCGATACAGGCATTGATAATGCACATTGGGAGCAAGTCGCGGCTGAACGTGTTGCATGGAGGGCAAACATCAGAAATGGAATAAAGACAAAAGAGAAAATTATTGCAGATAAGTCACACATCGAGCGTGTGAGACGTAAGATGGTGCATGATGGTGGAAATGACCACATATTCACATGCACCCACTGTGAACGGACATTTACAGCGCGAATTGGCCTTAACAGTCACATTCGCTACCGCCATAGGTAAAAGTTATTATGCCTTTTTAAAGCACAAACTATCGTCTGTCAAGACGTCAAGGTGCCATTATATATATATATATATATATATATATATATATATATATATATATATATATATATATATATATATATATATATATATATATATATATATATATAGGTTTGCCTTATGATTTTGAACACGATAATCCTATTTCATATGAGCTAGTTACCATTAATTACATTGGCTGTATCTTTATAAAATGGTAGTCCTACTCCTTTTTCGTGTGTATCCCCTCCAGAATAAATTATTGTGTGTTTGTCGGTTACAATATTATCCGATCCCTTCATCTCATCTCACTTATGCCTAGAATATTCATTTTCTTGCTGTCCATTTCTCTTGTAACATTATTCAACTTACCCAACGCATGTACTGTCCTATTGTTTCATGTTCCTATTATACATTTATTTCCTATTTTAAATTTACTCTCTATTTTAAATGTATTCGTTATGATTTTGCCATCAGTAGTGGGATGATGGTCTGGTCTCACCTGTTTCCCATGAATGTCCCTACCGAAAGAGGATGTCCTAAGACAGCAATTAACGTCATTCACTGCCTCCGATACGTGATTATTCATGAAGTATTCGGAAGATAATGTGGTTGTTTCTCCTTACCTTCCATATCCACATGGGGGTCTTTTACCTATGTCTTTGACAGCCATTTCCGACTGTCAGGAAAAGTAAGTGCCCTGTTCTGCTCAACTGCAGAGCTTTCCACACATCCCAGTGGATACTCGGTCATCAGGGTTGCGTTTCCATTTTCTACTACTGGGAGGTGCATGCAGTTGGGATATCCCTTCCTAAAGTGATGGTCTATGATAACCAAAACTCTCTAGTACTATGAGAGGTGTTATGTTTAGAGATATTATGCACTTGTGTATTTTCAGGTATAACCAGCAAGACACGAACTAATGATCATCATCACGTTGCTTTAATAAACGGCATCTACGATAAAGGCTGTATTGACCACTCTATGTTCTGTACTATCCAACACACTAACCTCAGGCCAAGTGAGCTCACTTTAGTTGGTTTAGTTTGCCAATGAGACCAGATCCAGGAATGAAGACAAGATGTGCAGAATGTTTCCATTAAGCGTGTACTTGACTCTTGCTACGGATCGTGCACTAGACTTTAGATGTGGATCATATCCTATGCTGTTGTTATAGAACTTGTGCCAGGCCGTGTACTGTGTCAGGAAACATCAACTAGAAACTAAATGAGAACAGTCGGCCATCTGTGGGCTCGATTCCAGGTCTGAATAAAGCACATTTGCTGTTACAAGAACACGTGACCATTACAATAGAGCTTGGTATATACAAATATCTGCGCCCAACAACTGCGCCACTTTGAGTCACCAGCACGGTGTCTGGTTGAATGTACGCGCCTTCAGTGATCTGAGAAAAGCCAATTCTGGAAGTTGGCAATCGTAAAATGGCTATCACGGGACCTTTTAAGACCCGATTCCCATAATTGAAATCATTGAAATATACACACAAGGGAGCGCTGTGTTGACCGCGTGATGTGTGTGAGCACACATACATGCAGCATTGAATCAGTTTGACTATACCATTAAGTCTATCATCGATTCCGATGTAAAGCTTGAACCACACTGATATCTTCTTCGAGATATAGAACATTAATTACGTTATCAACGGAGAAAGTGGGTTTCTTATTGACAAATCAAAACACTGCAATTCTTCGTGGGTTATGCTGTGTTTGGTAATTACATATCTCCCGTATAGTTGATTGCACTGCTGTCATAATAGTTGTTTGCACTATTTCTCTAGAAGAATCATTGTCTCCAGTACCGCAAGTTCTCAATAGATATTACAGAAGGTATTATAGAAGGACAGCAGTGGCTGCCACACAGAATATCGCTAATTCTAAATCTTGCCACATAACCTAAATATGTTCATGACTAGTTGTGTTTGAAGAGAAGGTTTAAGATTGGAAGGGCGAAGTTCGAGGCCGACGTCGTCAATGAACAACTACATGTATCGTACACTGGCTGATGTTGATACGAAGCACTCCTGATGCTACTTACTGGTGTAGCCACTAAATGATAACACTGTGTTCCAGCATTGTCTCTTTACTTGATTGTTGATTTCGGGGAACACTGACTCGAGGGAAATCACATCGCCATTGTCTCTCATCAACAAATGGAAGAAATAAACTCAAAGACAATTTACGATTCTCTGAGCATTGCATGAGCATACCTTTGAAGCAATCAGCTAAATTATGCTCTCGTGCATGGGCACATTTAGTGTTTACAGCACCTGTTAGGAGACTGAGCATTGCGTGATCATACCGTTGTAGCAATCTGCCATATAATTTATATGTATATGTAGTGTTTACAGCGCTTGATTGGATACGGAGATTTCGCTATTCTCTCATGCTCGACAACATAATATGTATAAGGTAGCTGACATCAAGCTGTAGGTGTGGCTTCTGCTGCTGTGTGTCATGACATCGACATTATGTCATGAGTCTGGTGTCCACAGCGATCTGTCAGGACACTGACATCGAGTCATAAGTCTTGATTCCGAAGCTGTATGTCTGGTGATTGATATCAGACTGTTAGACTAACATCTATTTATATATGTCAGATGATTGGCATAAAGTCATATGTCTCGTTTCGCTTCAACTAATGTTCGTCAGATCAGTGAAATAAAGGCATGAACTTATCTTGCTTCTGCAGCTGACTGCCAAGGCATTGAAGTCACGCTATAAGTCTGACTTGTCTGTCTATCTGGTAGATCATTGTCAGCAAGCCATAAATCTAATACCACAACTGTCTGTCAGATCATTAACAGTAAGATATGTCTTGATTTCCACCATTGTCTGTCAGTCATTGGCAACAGGCTCTGATGCTGGTTCCCAGGCGTGTAGCAAGTCTCTGTGGTAAACAGCCACCAGTAGTTGTCGGTGTAGCCATGGAAGGCTGACACATTAGCTGTGTTGTAGTGGTCGAGACCGTGAAGATGTACCTGCTAACTGATACAGCGGTACTGTTCAACAACAGATAGAGTGGTACTGGTAAACTACAGGTAGAGCGGTATTGGTCAACGACAGATAACGCGGTATTGGTCAACTACAGATACAGCGGTATTGGTCAACTACAGATACAGCTGTACTGGTCAACAGCAGATAACTCTGTATTTATTAACAACGGATAACTCTGTATTTATCAACAACAGATACAGCGGCACTGGTCAACAGGTGAGAGGCTCCCCTGTACGTCAAGTAAACCCATAAGCTGAGGGTGCACAGCAGAAACTGTAACCCGGGAATATCACCATATCACTATACTCAAACATTTGTTTATACCGTCACTGCATTAACACTTCATTATATCAAAATAGATCTCAAGAAAAGACACCTTAGCAAGCAGAGATTCATATTAGTGTGATAGTCCTGCCCAGTATATACATCACTGTAGGTCGAAAGGGTTAAATATAACCATAAATCTTGCAACGTAGTTGTAGTCGCCAAGGAATATTTGAAGTCAACACCGTCAGTACTCTGTTTGCTGTGACAAATGTGACGCTGCCTCACGAAGACATGGACTGGGCAGATATAGTCTTGTACACACTAGTGGTTCTGATCATTTACTACCTGTTAATCGTGAATTTCTGCAATTTAAGATGTCCCAGCACGCAGCTCTAGGTCACCGAAACCGCAGCCCCCGCCTGCCTGTCCATGCAGACGGTAGAATGCTCCCAAATGTCGTTAGTCGCAGCTGTGAGAGCTTCCAGATGTCGTTAGTCGAAGCTGTGAGATCTGAACGAATTATCAGATTCATGGACGTAACTTAGTGCACTAGTGCTTCATGAAACATAGAGAGACACGTATTAAAGTGCGTGTAACAGATTTTCGCGCCAGAGAAGTCTACGGTCATTAGGAAACATTGTGTGTTGGCCGAATGTACACAGATTCGTAATGTAGCTCATCTACCTTGCAAAGGGATCTCCAGGAAATGCGACGTTGCGCACATGATTAGAAGCTTTGAATATTGTAAGAAATGCACGGAGAAAAGCTGAAACAGGACAAGTCATCGGAGAACACAATAGGGTTGGAGGAATACATTGCAACCATCATGATTTTAATAGTGTTCTTTGTTTACCACAATTTTATTAAGTGACATATACCAGCGTGTAGCCTCTTTGACCATACCGGTCAAGTACATAGACATATGTGAATATTGTTGCATTGTAAACATACTGATTAACGATATAGCAATATGTGAATATAGTGAAAACTATATTCTCATACATATATTCAAGATGGTAGTTCTGTGAAATGGTAAATAACACGACGCTGTATTATATTAAGCGGAAACTCTAAACATACAATCTAGAACGTGATCTATACCACACTGTGCTTCTGTCAGAGAGAATTAGATTTAAGATACATCACAGATCTTGGATACCGGGTGGAACCATACGACACAAACATGTGCTACTTTCGTTAATTTCCAGGTCATAAGACAAATGATGATTGAAGTTAAGTGTTCCCCTCATAGAATCAAATACATTGTAAACAGCACTGTATAGTCTAGTTTGAATTCTTTTAGCTTTGATACTATTAAGTCTAATTTCTAGAAGAGTTGGAATTCTTTGAGCTTTAATACTATGAACTCTAATATTTACGAGAGGTCGAATTCTTTCAACTTTCATACTATGTTGTCTAATATCTCGGAGAAGTCTAATTCTTTGGGCTTTCATACTATGTAGTCTAATATCTCGGAGAAGTATAATTCTTTGAGCTTTGATCCTATGAAGTCTAGTATCAAGAAGAGTTCGAATTCTTTCAACATTGATACTATGAAGAAAACCAAATATTTGTTTAGACAGGCGGAATATCAGGCAAACGTTTAAGGAGATTGTTATAGCTGAAATCACCGTGTAGTCGATACACAAGTTTGTATAAATAATTCATTTATTCGTGTAGCATTATGGTTTGTGAAACATTCGAAAAAGAAGAATTTGCTAATTGTACATTTCTCGATTAAGCGTTGGGCTAGATAAATGCATTGGAAACTGGTAGTTAGTGAACAACGTAGGCACATAGTGATGCTCCAAGGCAGCTGTCAGTGCTGAACTTTGAATGTCATTTGTGTACACGTCAGTTTCCCCATTTACTACTGTATTCTGAACATGTCTAAATGTCAGTTTCTGCATTGACTACTGTATTCTGAACTGTCTACATGTCAATGACTCCGTTGACAACTGTATTCTGAACATGTCTACATGTCAATGACTCCGTTGACAACTATATTTTGCACATGTGTACATGTCAGTTACCTCATTGACTACTGCATTATGCACATGTGTACATGTAGGTCTCCTCATTGACTTCTGCATTATGCACATTGCTCATGGAGAAATAAGCTATACTTGTTTGTTTCAAACACAAGCTTGTTGATAATTTCACATGCATTTCGTCAAATGGTAAACAAACATTACTTCGGTATTTGACACATAATGAATCAACTATTATTCACTTCTTATTATTGTTCGAACACCTAGAACTTGAAGCCTTCGGTGGCTTGTGGTATTTGGTAAGTTAAGATGTCAAGATAGCCATGTCTGAATCACAGGGAGTGCCCGCACAATCAGGGATTTCATAGTAGGAATAATGTTTAAATGAAGATGCTACACGTAGCCAAGACATTCTTCTGATGAATATATACACGTGCTATTTACAGTTAAGACCTGACAAAGTACCATACATCTTAGAGAAAAGTGTCTTTATATTTATTCGTAGGTGTAAACTGAAGTGGTAATTTATATTTAGCAACTATGCATGTCCTTGTGAAATCTACGTCCACATTATCAGGACAATGATCGCAATACATTCGTCAATCTCAATGTATTTTTTTATGTCATTATTACAACTCTCTTATGCCATACGTTTTTATTGGTTCTATAGTGAGTAGTTATGTATCTTCTTGCAGTTATCACAAAGAAATGTAGCAAATTATTGAGACATACACTCATTGTAAAATGTTTAAGAACATTTCTTTGGTAGGCTGTGCATACCGCAATTAAAACTTTGACCTTGTTGCATGTGTAAACACTGTTGAGCTGCACAAACCATATGTCGAGAAACATATCCTAGATTGGGAAAACGCTGGGATGTAGCAGAGTTAGGTGGCCATTTTGGGTGAAACTTGTTTATAATGGACAGAGGTCACGGAGATGGCGAAGCGGAGCCTCGGCAGGCAGACGACCCTCCTGCAGATGGTGGATTCTCTAATGACGTGCCGTGTCTGCTTCTGTATCCCTGCTACAGCTTCATGGCCCTCTACATCGCCTTTATCGCCTACCTGACCGGTGTGATGGTGGCCTGCAGTGTTTCCCGCTACGACTAGTACAGCGTGTTGGTCTCTGACCTGTGTTGTCTCAAGGGAAGTTGTCCATGCAACTATTATTATAGCATTTAACGGCCGATCGTGGGAAGGACACAGTACACGGGTTCATAACCGGGCCCGGAAAAGATAGAAACACATACAGGAGAAAATCGTGGAAAGCTGACGGATGTTATGACAATAAGTGCCGAGTTAGAGGATAATATTTACCATTAATGGGAGTACCGCTCAAAAATATAAATGGTTTAGGTGACTGATAGCTGGCTAGCATTTGTGTGCCCCAGTCTTCATATTGACCACTCTATGATACCACCGCTGGAGTGCACAGGACAGTCACATACTACCAGCAGCCTTATGGCTGAGTCACCACTCGAAGACACCAGTCTAGAGGTACATAGAGCAGTCACGTACTCGGCAGTAACTGTTTCAATGAATATTCCAAGACACCAGTCTAGAGGTACATAGAGCAGTCACGTACTGGGCAGTAACCTTTTCAATGAACAATCCAAGACACCAGTCTAGAAGTACATAGAGCAGTCACGTACTGGGCAGTAACTGTTTCAATGAACAATCCATGGCACCAGTCTAGAGGTACATAGAGCAGTCACGTACTGGGCAGTAACTGTTTCAATGAACAATCCAAGACACCAGTCTAGAGGTACATAGAGCAGTCACGTACTGGGCAGTAACTGTGTCAATGAACAACCCAAGACACAAGTCTATAGGTACATAGAACAGTCGCGTTCTGGGTAGTAACTGTTTCAATGAACAACCCAAGACACTAGTCTAGAGGTACATAGAGCAGTCACGTACTGGGCAGTAACTGTTTCAATGAACAACCCAAGACACCAGTCTAGAGGTACACAGAGCAGTCACGTATGGGCAGTAACTGTTTCAATGAACAATCCAAGACACTAGTCTAGAAGTAAATAGAGCAGTCACGTACTGGGCAGTAGCTGTTTCAATGAACAACCCAAGACACTAGTCTAGAGGTACATAGAGCAGTCACGTACTGGGCAGTAACTGTTTCAATGAACAATCCAAGACACCAGTCTAGAAGTAAATAGAGCAGTCACGTACTGGGCAGTAACTGTTTCAATGAACAATCCATGGCACAACTCTAGAGGCACACAGAGCAGTCACGTACTGGGAAGTAACTGTTTCAATTAACAATCCATGGCACCAGTCTAGAGGTACACAGAGCAGTCACGTACTGGGCAGTAACTGTTTCAATGAACAATCCAAAACACCAGTCTAGAGGTACATAGAGCAGTCACGTACTGGGCAGTAACTGTTTCAATGAACAATCCAAGACACCAGTCTAGAGGTACATAGAGCAGTCACGTACTGGGCAGTAACTGTTTCAATGAACAATCCAAGACACCAGTCTAGATGTTCAAATGGTAGTTCTGAGCAGTGACCTTTGTGTCTTAATCTGATCAGTGGCCAATCAAAGACACCAATCTAGAAGTACTCAATACCGCAGGTGTGCTTAACAATCACTATTTGGCCATCAGACGTACGATGGATCCGTGTGTTCAGTTGATGGTTAAATGTGCTTACATATTGTTCAGTCTGGTGGTCATCCTGGTTGCCGCGGGCAGACTGCTCATGGTGACTCTCTTCTAGGAGACTCGCAGCAGTATGGTCAACATGAAAGAGAGCTCCATCTTCAGGCGCCGACTCAGGCGCTGGACACATCCAGATTACACTGACCGGGACGCTTACGATAACATTACCGACGCCATAGCAGTGTATCAACGACTGTTGTAGTTGATACCGCTAATAGCTTATCGAGAATCTGTGGAAAGTCATGAACGCCTACGCCAGCTGGCATGGCAGTTGATGATGATGATTAATAGCCTATTACTGAGTAGTATTTACAACGTACTAAACCATTGGATCACTGGTGTAGCTTTCTACGCTTGATATACCAAAGGGCATCTGTATCGAATTTTACAACGATAAATAAAGCGAAATATTATTTGTAATAATATTATAACATATCCACATTCAAAAATGTGTTTCAATGAACACGGAGATGGCGAAGCGGAGCCTCAGCAGGCAGAAGACCCTCCTGCAGATGGTCGATTCTATGATGACTTGCTGTGTCTGCTTCCGTATCCCGGCTACATCAACTTGGCCTTCTACATCGCCTTTATCGCCTACCTGACCGCTGTGATGGTAGCCTGTAGGGTATCCTACAGTAATTAAATTTAGTATAGTTTATTTTATTGTTGTTTTGTACAAATGCAGTATTGTAGGAATGTGGTCAATGCTACTGTTCAAAGATATGGGTTGATTTTTAGAGCTGAATATACAGATTGTCTTGTCGTCTTCCTCTTCTTCGTTCTTCTTTCAAGGTTGTGAGTCACACCTGGATATGCACATCAAATGTCAGTGTGTCAGACCTGGGCATTCACTTGTTTACGGTTTGCTAATGTAAAATTAACGTTTCTGAAATGTGGACTGACAGATAATGTTATTATTTAAAATGCCATGTTGGGTTCTTCATTGAAAACATTGTTTTAATTGGCAGGAACAAATTAGTTTTTCATTTCAAACATTGTTTCAATTGACTGAAACAAATTCATGCTCTGCTACTTATCCTTAATGTAACGTAATCTTGGGAAATTAATGTGATAGTTCCCAATGGCTGTCTCATATATACCATAATGAATTACTACACCTGGCGGAGAAACAGTGTTATTATATGTATTTAACTGGTTAGGTTGGTGAGAACACTAAGTCTGCACGAAGTGAGGAAGTCACGAAGTCTTCACGGATTGATGATGTTACCAATAACTGCAAGGATTGATGAGGTCACGAAATCTGCACGGATTGATGAGATCATGAAGTCTGTACTGTTTGATGAGGTCACTCCTTCCCACGGAGTACTGAGTATCTGCAGGTTTCTCAGGCCACTCCTTGTCGAACTCACTGCTCCATATTATACACATGATCTAAAAAAAAAGCCCTGACACATCTGCCTGATCATGCACCAATGCCCAGAAATGCAGAGCCAGCCAATCTGTCCACCTGCTCGTTTCCCAACGCACCATCATATCCACTGAAAAAGATCCGACGGATTCTCCTTATTTTTAATTTAATATTTTGTTTTTAATTGAAGCATACCACTGTGCACGAAACATCTTCTCCCTTCGTAGCGTGCTATGTGAGTCCGTTACGATCAAGCTTTGTTCTGGGCACGTAGATTTCAGAATGTTTAACACTTAATATGACCATTTGTAATGTTCACGCTGGTTGTGTAGAGGAGATTACCGCAGCTGGTTTTATTTATGGATTCTAGACATTGAATAAAATAAATGGGTTTGTAACTTTTGATATTGATTTTAGTAATTGGTTGAGAAGATTGTAGAATTAATTTACCAATTAGAATTAAGTGATGGTGGAATTAGCCTGACCTTGTGATGCCGAAGTAGTCAAGGTTATCATATTGCAGGTGGTGAAAATGTAGTCCATCTGGGTTAATAAACGAAGTATCAGTATACAACTGCCATTGTCTTCCGGCACCACTTCATTACAATGATGTTGTCTTGTTTAATAACTTTATAACACTGCTGTTGTCTTGTTTAATAACTTTATAACTAGAAGATCATTTGGTTTGGTCATGTCGTTAGAATGCAACACCAACAACTACCATCACTGGCCTTACATCAAAGATCATCCGCGACGAGACCACGAGAACGTCCAAGAAGAAAATGGATTGACAACATCAAAGACATTGTACAATCACACGGAATGACACTATCCAGTGCCGCCCACCGGGCGCTGGAGCGCAAATTATTCCTCCCCACGACGGCAGAAGTGGAAGATGATGATGATGATGATGATGATGATCATGATGATGATGATGATGATGATGAATAACATTATAACAATGGTTTTGTCTTTTTATCTTGTTTAATAACTTTATAAACTGTTGTTGTCTTGTTTAATAACATTATAATAATGTTGTTGTCTTGTTTAGTAACATTATAACACTGTTGTTATCTTGTTTAGTAACATTATACAACTGTTGTTGTCTTGTTTAGTAACATTATAAAACTGTTGTTGTCTTGTTTAGTAACATTATACAGCTGTTGTTGTCTTGTTTAGTACCATTATACAACTGTTGTTATCTTGTTTAGTACCATTATAAAACTGTTGTTGTCTTGTTTAGTAACATTATACAGCTGTTGTTGTCTTGTTTAGTAACATTATACAGCTGTTGTTGTCTTGTTTAGTAACATTATACAGCTGTTGTTGTCTTGTTTAGTACCATTATACAACTATTGTTATCTTGTTTAGTAACATTATAACACTGTTGTTATCTTGTTTAGTAACATTATACAACTGTTGTTGTCTTGTTTAGTAACATTATACAACTGTTGTTGTCTTGTTTAGTACCATTATAAAACTGTTGTTGTCTTGTTTAGTAACATTATACAGCTGTTGTTGTCTTGTTTAGTAACATAATACAGCTGTTGTTGTCTTGTTTAGTAACATTATACAACTGTTGTTGTCTTGTTTAGTAACATTATAACACCGTTGTTGTCTTGTTTAGTAATATTATGACATTGTTATTGTCTTATTAAGTATAAGTAACATTATAACACTCTTGTTGTCTTGTTTAGTAACATTATAACACTGTTGTTGTCTTTTAAGTAACATTATAACACTGTTGTTGTCTTTGTTTAATAACTTTATAACACTGTTGTTGTCTTGTTTAGTAATATTATAACTATTAGTACTATATACTATTAGTACTATTATATATTATTGGGGGGGGGGGTACGGGGTGTCAGGCATTGGTAGCACCTTTGGTAAGGATGGCTCTCATGTCCTTTCAGGACCCATCCCCCACTGGTCCAAGTCTGACACCCAGCTCGTGCCTGTGGCTCCTAGTAGCTGTCAGCATGCGACAGCGACCACCCTCCGGGCAACAGCTGTGAGAGGCTGGCTAAACCAGGCATGGGTATCCGATTTGGTGTCAAACCAAGAGGTAAACTAGGGTATGCCTACCCAGCATGTGAAGACAGGATTCGGCAGACTGCGCGGAAGAAATCATTCCTGATTCAACGGGCAAGACGGCGTTTACCTGCAAAGCGTTGTGGAACGTAATGAGCACGGCAAGGCACGTAGAGCGCCCTGGTCATCCACTGCACCTGTATTCGTCTCCAATCGTCTCGACTTGTCTTGCCACTGGACTCAGATGGACTCAGGCGAGAGAGTGAGGTCGACGAATTGCGCAACTCTTCCTCACTTTAATCCAAGTCATCGCGCAAGTCATTCTTCATCCAACGTCACATATCACCTTCAAGCCCTGTGGCGATGGGCGAGCGGCAAAGCGGCAGGCGTGGGTACGCTGGCAGCCGTAGTCGCAGACCTGCACACAGGCGGCTCAGGCCATATGGTCGTCTTCTACTGACCGGAGCAGCAGTGGGATTCGGCAGCCCCCTGAGCGACTGAGCAGCCCTCTATAGGAACACACTGCTCACCTCCATAGCATGAGGAAGGGGCTAGAAAAGGTGCCCTAAACATTGTCTGCTTCATCACTACCTAACCAGCTAGCCGCGGTTGGTGGGTACCCTTAACTGCGGTCGACATACAAAGAAAGATAAAACAAGCAAAGCTAAAAGAGTAAACCATATTCCCTTAACAATTGGAACTTGGAATGTACGCACCCTACTTGACAGAGACGGCGCGTCGGGTCCAGAGAGACGAACAGCACTGATTGGGAGAGAGCTGGGCAGGTACAACATCGACATTGCAGCCTTGAGCGAGACACGACTTGCAGAAGAAGGCCAAATCTGTGAAATTGGTGCCGGCTACACATTTTTCTGGAGTGGAAGGAAAAGCGTGGAAAGACGCCAATCCGGTGTGGGATTTGCCATTAAGTCGGCCCTGGTCGGCAAATTAGCTGGATTTCCAAAGGCTATAAACGACAATCTCATGACCATGAAGTTGCCTCTGCTGAATGGAAGGAAGCACGCAACCATTGTGAGTGTCTACGCACCAACTATGACCAACGAAGATGATGTCAAGAACAAGTTCTATGAGGACCTGCACAGTGTATTAACATCTGTTCCCAAAGGAGACAAACTTATACTCCTTGGGGATTTCAATGCCAGAGTAGGCACGGACACCACCTCTTGGAGTGGCATTATTGGAAAGCATGGAGTCGGAAATTGTAACAGCAATGGACTCCGCCTCCTTCAGACATGTGCCGAACATGATCTCGTGATTACGAACACAATTTTCCGTCTCCCCATGAGAAATAGGACATCGTGGATGCACCCTCGCTCGAAACACTGGCACCTCATTGACTATGTCATCGTCAGGAGGAGTGACAGACAAGACGTTCGAGTGACAAAATCCATGTGTGATGCCGAATGTTGGACAGACCATCGTCTCATTGTCTCGAAAATGAACATCCACATCAGGCCACCACGGCGTCCTCAAGGGGCGAAAATGCAAACAAAGCTAAATGTCACCCGCCTAAACAGCAAGAAAATGCAGCAGTCGTTTGAAAATATGCTGGAAGACCGCCTCAAGCCCAATGCTGAAGCTAAACAGGATACAGAAACAGAATGGAGAGCCCTAAAGGACACAATTTACAACACTGCTATGGAAATCCTGGGTCCAGAACCCCGAAAGCATAAAGACTGGTTTGATGAAAATTCCGAAGACATCAACCAATTGCTGGCCGAGAAACATCTTCTCCTCAAGGCACATTTGAATGACCCAAAGTCAACATCAAAAAAAGATGCTTTCAAGAACATTCAGAGAGTAGTGCAGCAGAAACTTCGGCACATGCGGGACTCCTGGCTGAGCAGCAAAGCTGATGAAATTCAGGGCTTTGCTGACAGACATGATATGAAAAACTTCTACGACTCACTGAAAGCGGTCTATGGTCCTTCATCACCAGGCATAGTTCCCCTCCTCAGTGCAGACGGGGGAACATTGGTCACCGATAAGAAAGAAATCCTCCAACGCTGGGCAGAGCATTTCAGCAAAATCTTAAATGCAACTTCCTTCTTCGATGATGAAACCATCAACTGCCTTCCTCAAGTTCCCACCAATGAGACACTTGGTGACCTGCCAACCATAGTGGAAATAAACAAAGCCATCCAGCAACTCTCCAGCGGCAATGCACCTGGTCCTGACTCCATCCCAGCAGAGATATACAAGGCAGGTGGGCCGGTCCTAACAGAGAAGCTTCACCAAGTCTTCACAAACATATGGATGAACGAGACCATGCCACAAGATTTTAAGGATGCGTCAATAGTACACCTTTACAAACGTAAAGGAAATCGCCAATCCTGTGACAACCACCGAGGCATCTCCTTGCTTTCAATTGCAGGGAAGATACTCGCCAGAATTCTTCTCAATCGCCTCACAGCCCATCTCGATCAAGGTCTTCTTCCTGAGAGTCAATGTGGCTTCAGAAAAGAACGTGGAACTGTTGACATGATTTTCGCTGCAAGGCAGCTGCAAGAGAAATGTCAGGAACAGAACTGCGAAATGTTCTCCACTTTCATTGACCTTACCAAGGCCTTTGATACAGTCAGCAGAGATGGATTGTGGAAGATTATGGCAAAATATGGCTGTCCACGAAAGTTTGTCCAAATAGTGCGGCTATTTCATGACGGCATGCAGGCAAGAGTACAGGAAAATGGTGAACTGTCTGAACCCTTTCCTGTCACCAATGGAGTGAAGCAAGGATGTGTCCTGGCACCAACACTGTTCAGCCTCATGTTTTCAGCCATGCTGATGAATGCCTTCGAGAACGACGACATTGGAATAGACATCAACTACCGTATGTATGGAAAGTTATTCAATCTCAGAAGGCTGAAAGCTAAAACCAAAATTGACAGCGGCACCGTCAGAGAGCTCCTGTTTGCTGATGATTGCGCTCTATACGCCAACTCAGAGGCGGACATGCAACATAATGTTTCAGCTTTCTCACATGCCTGTGCCAACTTTGGGCTCAATATCAACTTGGAGAAGACTGTAGTTATGTACCAGCCAGCTCCAGGGAATAATCACACTGTGCCGAATATCAAAGTGAATGATCATAGACTAAGTGTTGTGGACAAATTCACCTATCTTGGCAGCACCGTGTCACAAGCTGCCACAATCGATGACGAAGTGAATGCAAGAATCTCCAAGGCCAGTGCAGCCTTTGGCAGACTGTACAAGAATGTATGGGACAGAACTGGAATAAGCCTGCAAACAAGGCTAAAAGTCTACAAAGCAGTTGTATTATCCACACTGCTATATGCTTGTGAAACCTGGACTGTTTATCAGCGACACGCTAGGAAATTAAACCACTTCCACACAGTCTGCCTAAGGAAGCTACTGAAGATTAAATGGCAAGACAAGATTCCAGACACTGAAGTCCTAGAAAGAGCATCCATGCCCAGTATCCACACTCTACTGATGAAGAATCAGATTCGCTGGGCTGGTCACTTGACCCGCATGCCAGATCACAGGCTCCCTAAACGAATTTTCTACAGCGAACTGCGTTGTGGTAAACGCTCCCAAGGTGGCCAGAGGAAACGTTTTAAAGACACTCTGAAAATTTCACTGAATGCTTTTGGAATTCATCATGACACCTGGGAGGCTGCAGCCAGAGACCGAAATTCGTGGCGTGCATCATTGCGCAAAGGTGCAGTCATATGTGAGGCAACCAGGACTGCAAGAGCTGTGAAGAAAAGGCAGGACCGAAAAACCACTGCAGGAAATCCTCCTCCAGAGACGTCAAGCATTCTTTGCCCACATTGTCAAAGAACATTTCGAGCCAAAATAGGCCTTATCAGCCATCTTAGAACCCACGGCTCCACACCTTCAACCCCACTGGATGAAATGAATGGTCATCATCATTCTTGATGGACAAACAACAACAATATTATAACACTATTGTTGTCTTGTTTAGTAATATTATAACACTGTTGTTGTCTTGTTTAGTAGCATTATAACACTCTTGTTGTTTTGTTTAGTAACATTATAACCAGGCTTGTCCATGGGACACATTTTTCAGTCCCATTCCCATTCCATCCCACGGTAATTTTGCCTGCCCCATCCCATGGGATTCCCATGATAATACTAATATGGAATATAGTTCAAATAAAATTATGAATCTTATGAAAGTTTAGGGTTAGTGTCTACTAAATAGGACTACATGTACAAAGAGACATGTAAAACAACAGAATTTATTAATTTTAATATTCAAGAGTATTTCATTAAAACAAAGTTTAATCTAAATGTGACAATTCAGTGTCATTCTGACGATCTCATTCTGTTTCCGAATCACTCTGCTCATTCAGCACATTATCAATTTCCTGCTGATCGACTGTTCCTAACAATTCAGTTAATCCAGGTACTCCCTGAACCATTTCCACAATTTTCATCATACATGCAAATCTGATATACACAGAGTTTATAACGAGAGCTGGTAACATCCGTTTTCGTAACTTACTCAACAACAATCCAGCTGCATTAAATAAGTGCTCTACTGCCGCTGAGGACACTGGTATGGCCAAAACAATTTTCACACTTTCTGTTAGCAGTGGAAATCTATGTTAATTTTTCCAATAATTTAATGGTTGTGAAGTTGGTTGCCGTAATTTTTGAAACATGGTGACTTCATCATCAAGGCAATTGTTTCAGGGGTCATCAAACTTAAGTGCTTTGTTTGGTGGAGGATCAAAAAATTAGTCAAAATCACTTTTCGGCATTTGTTCTACAATTCCTGCTGCTTCACATACATTAGATGATTCAGAATAAAGATTTAAATCTTTGATGAATGAAATAACAGTTATAACAGCAGATTTAGAAAAGGCGACCCAATCATTGGCCCATTTATTGGTGTCCACATTCCTTTTCTTCTTAGTAACAACTGACTTGACCATGTCTTCTATTTGGGCTTTAATGTCAACTCCAGTAAGGAATGCTGCAGTAACTGCCAAAGAACCGCCGCAATATGGCCAACGTTTTTCTCCAATAATTTTCTGAAAGTTCTGACAATATTTCTTCACCATGCTGCTGGAAGTTTCTTCGTCAATATCAGCAATAACTTTGTACAACTGATAATCTAGGAGGAAGTATAACAGCAACATTAAATGAGATGTAGCACCATTAATTTCTAGTTTGTCAAAAAAAGTTTTTAATTTCTCATGTATGTACAGAATTCCTTTAATCTGAACATTATTCGAAATGTGGTTTAAGAATTCTTCATCATCTTTATTAAAGTAATGCTGGTAATTTTTTTTAATGGGCATTGAAACGTTGGTAATATGATCGCATGCACGCATTTATTAATTTGTCCGGTGTCCCACCACGAGATAAAGAATTGATACAAGTATATAAAGAAAAATAAAGGATAAAAGGATTTAAAAAGGTTAAAATAAAAGTTGCTATGACTTGGCTACTGTTCCATGTGTCCCATGGGAAATACCAAAGTTTGCTGTCCCGTCCCATCCCATCCCATGGGACATTTCCCATGGGATTCCTATAGTAATCCTATTCCCATGAACACGCCTGATTATAACACTGTTGTTGTCTTGTTTAGTAACATTATAACACTGTTGTTGTCTTATTAAGTTACAATATAACACTGTTGATGTCTTGTTTCATACCATTATAACACTGTTGTTGTCTTGCTTAATAACTTTATAACACGTTTGTTGTCTTGTCTAGTAACATTATAACACCGTTGTTGTCTTGTTTAGTAACATTATAATTATAACACTGTTGTTGTCTTGTTTAGTAACATCATAACACTGTTGTTGTCTTGTTTAGTAACATCATAACACTGTTGTTGTCTTATTAAGTTACGTTATAGCACTGTTGTTGTCTTGTTTAGTAACATTATAACATTTTTGTTGTCTTGTTCAGTAACATTATTTCACTGTTGTTGTCTTATTAGTAACATTATAACACTGTTGTTGTCTTGTTTAATAACATTATATCACTGTTGGTGTCTTATTTAGTAACATCAAAGCACTGTTGTTGTCTTGTTTAGCAACATTATAATACTGTTGATGTCTGGTATAGTCCGTTTATAAGACAATTGGTGGCTTATTTAGTATGTTTATAACAATTATCTTGTTTAACAAGTTTACAACACAGACAGTCCACAGAATTGGCAGCATTCGTCTCAGGAAAACCATGTCCGTTGCTACCGACGTCTTCTTGAGTTCTTCGTCCAGGCTCCATTATTCACTTTACATGAAGCTTTTGCTTGACAGATTCTGTTCTAATTCATTGTCACGCATCTTTCGTTTCCTGTTCTGATTGCCCATG
Organism: Cepaea hortensis; assembly: GCA_963921405.1. Taxonomy (NCBI): domain Eukaryota; kingdom Metazoa; phylum Mollusca; class Gastropoda; order Stylommatophora; family Helicidae; genus Cepaea; species Cepaea hortensis. The sequence continues at coordinate 65,743 of CAWUFQ010000631.1, forward strand.
TGCATTAAAATTTATTAATTTGGTCAAGCATGGTCTCTTCTATTGTTATATAGTGAACCTTGAAATGTAAATGAACAAATTAGGGAGACCTTGGAAGCAACTGAGGTGTGGTTCCTAAGACGAATGTTGCGAATTCCTTGGACTGCTGTAGTACTTGCTTGCTTGCTTGTGTTCGTTGGCTTGAGCTCCAACGCGAAGTCCTGTATGTCGGATGAAGGCATCCTGTTGTCCAACATCAGTGTGATGTCATACAGGACCTGAGGTTTGCGTGAGTATCCGTTGAACCATGTCTGGCTTATTGGTGTGCAGACTGGTGGCTTAGCGCCGTACAGGCAGACACTCTCCGACTTCGGAGGAACTGCTGTAGTAATTAACAACGATTGCCTGAAAGAGGCTAATGAAAGGAATGAGACAAACAACTTTATATGGTCATGTGATGAAAAGAGAGGCATTGGAGAACATCGTGACAACTGGAAAGATCAAGAGCAAGAGAGGCAGGGGTCCACCAAGAGAAATGATCATGGGTGGACTGAGACGGTGGCAATGAGGAATATTGTCATCAGAGTTGATCCAGAATACCAAAGCCCGAAATCTTCGGAGATACATGAATGGCTACTCCAGCTGGCAAGGCACTTGATGATGATTGTTATATCGCATTTTGGTGACGTCTTTCTCATTGCTTCTCTGTTGCTTCTATTGTCTTGATATTCAAGCAATGTTACCATTGTTTATGGGTTGTTGTTTTTTTTCACATTCAAGAAATGTTCATTTATGCACTTGCTATTCTTATAATATTCGACAATTGTTAGAGTTCATTTGCGGTTGCAGTTATCAATACTGAATTTTCTGTGTAGCGTTGGCTGGTTTTACTGTAACCTCCAACTTGTGTTACTAACCTCTTTTTCATACCTTTCACTATTGTTTCGCTAGAAGAGAGAGAGAGAGAGAGAGAGAGAGAGAGAGAAGGAGAGAGAGAGAGAGAAGGAGAGAGAAGGAGAGAGTTGAGAGAGAGGGAGGGAGAGAAAGAGAGACAAAGAGAGAGTGTGAGAGAGAGAAAGGGAGACAGAAAGAGAGAGTGCGAGAGAGAGAAAGAGAGAAAGAGAGAGAGATACAGAGAGAGAATCGACAGAGAGAAAGAGAGAGAGAGAGAAGAAAAGAGAGAGAAAGATAGAGAAAGAGGGAGAACGAGAGAGAACGAGAGAGAGAGAGAGAGAGAGAGAGAGAGAGAGAGAGAGAGAGAGAGAGAGAAAATCGGTGTCTGTGGTGTGGGAGTGGTGAAAGATGTTTTACAATGCCGACATACAGGGTCTGAAGTCAACCGCAGACGATGTGGGAGCACATTGTTTTGCGTTGATCTTCGCACTGGTATGGGAGTCGGCCGTTCAGAAAGTCATGACAGACTACAGACGTAAAGCTCCCCAGAAAGTCACACACAGTCAATCAATGGTGGGGTTGATTGTGTCGTGCTGTAAAAGGACATGCACCTGACTTTTGATTTTTAAAAGAGAGAGAGCAGAGATCAACAGAGAGTTGATGAAAGAAATAGAAACGAGGCAAGTGAAATATTTCGGCCACGTTAAAAGACATAACACTCTTATAAAAACCACACTGGAGGGCAAGGTTAAAGAGAAGCAAGCAAGAGGTAGACAACGATACAAGTGGGAAGATAACATCAAGAGATGGACGAACATCAATCTGACAGAATGTACAGTTAGGGCGAGAGACAGACAGTGTTGGAGATCCACCATCGCAGCCAACCTTCATTGTGGAGACGGCACCTGGTTGATTAAGAAGAGACCCGGTGATAAAATACACTCTTGTCTTACTCCTCACTTTATCTGTTCACAGTCGCCTTCTTTATTTCCCAAGTTAATTGCTGCTACTTCTCCCAGTGGTTTCAGTATTTGTCCACACATAGGGAGTGATTACCGTTGCAGTCAGCTACAGGTATTGTCTTCACATTCACTAATGCTTTGTTGGTCAGTATGTGGGCAACATGATCTCCAGCGACGACCCCCTGGAGTCTACGTGAAAACTGCACTCGTGAACTGAATGACGGATTCAGGAATCGAACCCACAACCATCGGGGCGCGAGGCAGGCGGCTTGATCACTTAGCCACGGAGACATGAACCCCCCCCCCCCCCCCCCGCCCCTCCACCAACTCAGTAGTGAAGTGAGACTTCCGTGTGGATAACGTACTCCACATTCCAACAATATCAGTGATTGTGTGTTTAGTGTTTCATTCATTCATTCATTCATTCATTCATTCATTCATTCATTCATTCATTCATTCATTCATTCATTCATTCATTCATTCATTCATTCATTCATTTAGTAGCATGTTCTTTACAGAACCTCGCTCCCATAACAACCTTCCGGAGAACTTCTCGGTCATAAGCAAGATGTCACGGGTCTGATACACCCATCTGGAGATCCTCTGTCATATACTGCACCCATATTCTCTTTGGCTTTCCTCTTCCTCTCTTCACGGACATATACCCCTCCACTGAAACTTCCATGACGTTTCAAATGACTAAAATATTTCAATTTTCTTTGTTTTGTCGTATTTAGTAGCCAACCTTCTTCAATATGTAGATCCTGTTGTATGGATGCATTTGTTCTTTTCTGTATCCAAGATATTCTTACAACCCGTCTATAAAATTATATACAAAAGCATGTATGCGCTGTTCAGCTTAATTAGTAAGTGCCCAGGTCTCACAGGCGTATGTTGCAATGAGAGAGATGCATGTTCTTAAAAAGCCAATGTTTTGTAGGTCTATCTTTCCCACTGCACAATTTATTCAGTTGTTTTAATTTTTAAAGATCTAAATATATTCGCCTTTTAGTTTCTTTCATTGTGTCACTGTTTTTGCAGTCAGGTCTTAGTCAGATATGACTGAGCTACCGTATAACAGTAGACGGTACTACCTGGTTTCTGTTAGCGCCGAACGTTGGGCGGCGCTTACCAAACCCGACACCCCACATTGTGCCAACGGCTTCGGGCGGAAGAGCGCAATTGGGAGGGTACAAGCCTTACCCTGGTGCGAGGAAATGCAAGCTAAAGACAAAATTGTCATGGCAGGGCAGACCAGGCCCTAAGCCTTGGTTGGCGACTGGTCTAGGATCGAAGCTCCGACAGGCGGACAGTTAGAGCATTGCTTTGCTGATCCGGCAGCTTCTGCAGCTTGTCTTGTTCCAGATGTAGGGGTGTTACCTTTCCTCTGGAGTGAACTAGGCAGGCCGAGAGAGGGATCATGCTGCATGGGCAACACATGATCTCTATATTTTAGCCCAGGCTTTGTTCTATGGAGAGGCAATAACTCCATCCCTGGTCTTAACTGGTCTCGGAATCAAAGCGAGAGGCAACTGTTACGGGTTATAAGTCCTTGTCAGTTGGCGTAGACATGGGGCGCCACGCGTTGCCTCTGACGGTGGGAGACACCTATAGGTGTCACTGATCAGCTACCGCCCGCCTCAAGCTGGGCAGCCCCCAGCCAATTGGGTGCTGATCCGCCACAGCCTGCCTGCTTCAATGGGTGCTTGGGGCTAGGACAAAATCTGAATCGCAGGCTGTAAAACCAATGCACCAGGTACAAACAAAAATATAAATAGAAACCTCAAGCTACGGCTTGCAACCTGGAACGTGAGAACCATGTGTCCAGGATTTTCCACTGACTTGACCAATATTGACGATGTGAGAAAAACGGCTGTGATTGATGCCGAACTCAATCGTCTTAACATTGATATTGCTGGCCTGCAGGAGACTCGCCTCGCTGAGGAAGGGTCACTCAGGGAAAACAACTACACCTTTTTCTGGAGGGGTAAAGGGCAGGCGGAAAGGAGGCAACACGGTGTGGGCTTTGCAGTGAAGAATTCGCTACTGGGAATGATTGAAATTCCAGCAGGAGGAAATGAAAGACTATTATCCCTGCGCTTGGCAACCTCTTGTGGGTTTGCCACCATTATTACTGCATATGCACCGACACTCGATTCCTCTGATGATGTGAAGGATTTGTTCTATGAGGAGTTAGACTCTGTGATCAAGGCAGTTCCAAAATCCGACTACATTTATATGCTCGGTGATTTCAATGCTCGTGTGGGCAAGGACTCGAGTTCATGGCCAGTGTGCCTTGGAAAATACAACATCGGTCGCATGAATGAAAATGGGCAAAGGCTGCTGGAGCATTGCACCAGTAATGACCTATGTATTACAAACTCTTTTTTTAAAACAAAAGAGATGCATAAGGTCACATGGAAACATCCAAGATCCGGCCATTGGCACCAGCTGGACTTCATCATCACACGGAGACAACATCTGAACCATATATCATTGACTCGTAGTTACCACAGTGCTGACTGTGATACAGATCATTCTTTGGTTGTTGCAAGGGTTAGACTGAGACCAAAGAGAATCTACACAGCTAAACACAAATCTAGCCCCAGGATTAATATTATTAACACTCATGATCCTGAAAAGTGCTTTCAGTTTCAACAGCAACTTGAAGACGCTTTCACTGATACACCAGAAAATTGTACAGTAAATGATAAATGGAATAAACTTAAGGAAACTCTTTGTAAAACTGCCGTAAAGGTTTACGGCACTGTGGATCATAAGAGGCAGGACTGGTTTGCGGCCAACAGCGAGACTCTGCAGCCCTTGATTGATAAGAAGAAGAAAGCTCTCTTAAGAAACAAGGAAAGACCAACGCGTAACACTCTGAGTGAGCTAAGGCAAGCTAGGAAGGATGTGCAAAAGGCTGCCAGGCAGAGTGCAAATGATTATTATATCAAGTTATGTGAGTCCATTCAAATCGCAAGTGATAAGGGAGACATAAGAAGCATGTATGAAGGAATAAAGAAAGCCTGTGGTCCAGTGATCAAAAGAAGTGCACCATTGAAAACCTTGACTGGAGAAGTCATCACTGATAAGAAACAGCAGATGGACAGATGGGTAGAGCACTATTTGGAGCTTTACTCAAGTGAGACCAAACTAGCGGATAATGCCCTCAACGCCATAGAGGCTCTACCAACTCTTGACCACCTGGACACACTTCCCACCATAACAGAAGTTAAGTGTGCTATAAATGAACTTGCATCTGGCAAGGCTCCAGGTAAGGATGGGATTCCAATAGAGGTTATCAGGAGTGGGCAAGACACACTCACTATACAGATCCACCAGCTAATAGAGCTATGCTGGCGTGAAGGACAAGTCCCACAGGATTTCAAAGATTCAAGCATCATAACACTGTACAAGAACAAGGGCGATCGGAGCGACTGCAACAACTATAGGGGTATCTCACTTCTGTGTATTGTTGGAAAAGTATTTGCCAGAATTGTTCTGCGCAGACTTCAAGTCCTAGGAGATCAAGTCTACCCCGAATCACAGTGTGGCTTTCGACAGAACCGGTCTACCACTGATATGATATTCTCATTGCGACAAATGCAAGAAAAATGCCGTGAACAGAATCAACCACTGTTTATTGCCTTCATCGACCTCACAAAGGCATTTGATTTGGTCAGTCGTGAGGGTCTGTTCAAAGCACTAAAGAAGATTGGCTGCCCACCAACTCTTCTGTCCATTGTGGAATCGTTCCACACAGGCATGAAGGGTATAATCAAGTTTGATGGTGCAACTTCTGAAGAATTTGAAATCAAGAGTGGAGTTAAGCAAGGTTGTGTACTAGCTCCCACCCTCTTTGGAATATACTTTTCACTTCTACTGAAATATGCATTTCGTGATCAGGATGGTGGTATATACATTCACTCACGCTCAGATGGCGGCCTCTACAATGCTCAGAGATTGAAGGCTAAGACCAAAATTAGGAGGGTACTGATCAGAGAGTTGCTTTTTGCAGATGATGCTGCAGTTACGACCCACTCTGAGGAAGAATTGCAATGTCTACTATCTGCATTCTCCAATGCTTGTTCTGAATTTGGTTTAACAATTAGCAAAAAGAAGACACAGATTATGTCACAAGGTGCACATGGGGTACCATCAATCTTTATTGACGACGCCGAACTAGAGATAGTAGACCATTTTACATATCTAGGATCGGTGGTAAATAGCAAATTATCCCTAGATCAGGAAATCAACATCCGGATTGGTAAGACAGCAACAACAATGAACAGGTTAAGAAAAAGAGTCTGGGAGAACAGGAAGCTTACTGCCAAAACAAAAGTCCTTGTCTATCAAGCCTGTGTCCTTAGTACTCTTCTCTATGGCAGTGAAACCTGGACAACTTACTCACACCAAGAGAACAATTTAAACAGCTTTCATATGCGGTGTCTGCGAAGAATTCTTGGTATTAAGTGGCAAGACAAAATCACAAATACTGAAGTATTGGAAAGATCAGGTTGTGTGACAGTTTATTCCATGCTCAGTCTTCGTAGACTTAGATGGATAGGACATCTTAGGCGGATGGATGATGGTAGAATACCAAAGGATATCTTTTTTGGTGAATTACAGATGGGTAAGAGATCTCAGGGTCGGCCTCTACTACGATACAAAGATGTGTGTAAGCGGGACATGATTGATACAGGCATTGATAATGCACATTGGGAGCAAGTCGCCGCTGAACGTGTTGCATGGAGGGCAAATATCAGAAATGGAATAAAGTCAAAGGAGAAAATTATTGCAGAAATGTCACACACCAAGCGTTTGAGACGTAAGATGGTGCATGATGGTGGAAATGACCACGTGTTCACATGCACCCACTGTGAACGGACATTTACAGCGCAAATTGGCCTTATCAGTCACACTCGCTACCGCCATAGTTAAAAGTTATTATGCCTTTTTAAAGCACAAACTATCGTCTGTCAAGACGGCAAGGTGCCAATGTGTGATGTGTACCAATGACCCAAGATATTCGACATTTTACATCACCTCAAATTTTTGCTCATTAACATATTAATATATTTCTTTCTCCTTAATACTTTTATCTGTATGTATTAACTTTGTTTTAGCTATGTTGAGATATAAGTTATCATTTTCGCTATTCTTTTGGGTTGAAGTTATTAGTTGTTTGTTTTTTTTCTATATCATTCTACGATGTGGATAGTAATACTGCATATTTAGTATCTCTGCCACGGTATTATTTGTTTATTCACGTTACATGATATATAACTCTGCAGTATGCACCTGGCCAGATGCAGCGAAACGTGTCAGGCAAGAAATCGTGCAATATATTTGTTATGGGGGATATATACAGTATACATATTATAGTATGGCCGAATGGATAAAGCGCTAGTTCCTAAACATCAATGTGCTGACGCAGAAAGCATGCTGAGTAGGGTGAGGACAGGCAGGCTTCGTGCCGAGTGGCTTACTTCGCTTCGGAAGTCACGGGTGGCAAGCATCGTCTGGATCTTTTCTCCGGGGCATGCTGGTATGCTGGGGAATGAACAGGCAGACAGATTGGCTGGCTCTGTAAAACTTGGTGGAGCATTGATGCATGATAAGGCAGACGTGGTTGCGGCCTTGTGGGAGCACGTGTACACCTCGGAGGAGCAAATGGATCACCATGGTCTGGCAAGAATGAGACAGCGAGGAGTGACGAGGGGATCTGACCGATGCTCGACGCTCAGAGGAAAGGCGAGACGCACATATAATCAGATTGCTACTGGTACTATTGGGATTGGAACTCTTCGCTGGCTTCTGAGGATGGGGGCGGAGCGCTTATGGGAATGCCCCGAATGCTGTGATGTCGGTTCCTAAATCAATCAATCAATCAATCAATCAATCAATCAGTCAATCAATCAATCGATCGATCAATCAATCAATCAATGTGCTGAATCCGATGTTGGGGGTTTAACCGCTACAATGGACAGTTGGAATAAAATGTCGATTTCTCGTCCTTGATTGGGAGATGTGAATAACAGGTACATCTGAGATGGTGAAGGGCACTGGTAATAGGGAAAGTTAATCCACACGCACTAGAAGTTGTAGCACATGTATGGACTATGCTTGAGTTCATAGCGAACGAACAAAAGAAGTGTTCACGTGATACGTTATTTGCTGTGAACATCGTGGGTTCCTGAGTGCATTGTTTAGCTGATGGTATTTTTTATGTTCACTTGTTGTTTCTGGCAGCTGTAATTACTCATACGAACTTCCAGACCATAAATTATGCTTACGATGTTCCATACTATTTCAACCTGTTTCAAACAAATTCATGTGATACTAGGTCTTTCTGTACACAGTTTGGTATGGTACTTATTGTTGTGACGTGCTGAATCCAATTAAAATAGATGAATCGAAACATAATTGTTGAATCCAAAAAAATGGTTGAATCCAAACAATATGGTTGAATCCAAACAAAATGCTTGAATATAAACAACATTGTATACACAAATTGCATGAACAATATTTCGACCAACTTTCTCGGATAGTATATCGATACACAGTTATGTTTAGCTATGTTTATTTTAGTTATTTTTATTTTTAGTTATGTTTATGTTTAGTTATATTCATGTTTAATTATGGTAATATTTATTCATATTTAATTATGTTCATTTTTAGCTATATTCATGTTTAGTTATGTTAATGTTTAGCTATGTTAATGTTTAGTTATGTTTATGTTTAGTTATGTTTATGTTTAGTCATATTTAATTATGTTCATGTTTAGTTGTGTTTATGTTTATTTATGTTTATGGTTAGTTATGTTTATGTTTAATTATGTTCATGCTTAGTTATGTTTATATTTAGTAATGTTTATGTTTAGTACAGTAATATTACCAAGCTGGCGTCTCTGCCTTAAGGGCACTGAGCGCAATTTGGCAGTCTTGGCGTATTGGCCTCGAAGCCTGCGAACTTAAGATTGGAGCACTTGGCTTCGCGTTGATTTTCACAAAGGTATTTATCAATCCCACATTCAATATACCTCATGTCTGCATCTTCGAATATTGCTCTGAGCTCGGTCGTATACGTGTTCGTCTCTTGGCACATTGTGTGGGTTTTCAACGCTGTTTGGTTTTGAATTATCAAATTGAGATCCATTGATAAGCTAGACCAGTCCTTTGATGTATTGATGTGCTGGACTAGACCTTTGATGTATTGATATGTCAGGCTAATTCTCTGATGCATGTATGCGCTAGACTAGTCATTTGATCCAATGATATGCTAGATTAGTCCTTTGATGCAACTATATGCTAAACAACCTCGTGTTGTTACCTTGAGGATGTTGTCTTTGTGGGGCTTGCGATGTGCAGTTAACTGTGGTAAAGCAGCGACATTGCATTCTTCTTCTTCTTCTGCGATCATCCGGAGTTTTTTTTCGGATGTGATTGCGTTGTGCCTGTTTACAGCAGAGCTGCGTTCTTGCGCCGTTAGGCCGACACATCCGACTTCTGCGGGCATTTGTTGACCGGGTTAACCTTCCCGGGGGTTTCTTAGGACGTTTGACTCTCACTGTTGTGGTGTTATCCCCCATCCCAGCTGGCCCATATAGAACAGCCAAAGATCCTGGTCAGCCCTCAAGGGAAGGCAGGGGCAGACCATGGGCATTCCCCGCCATCCAAGGAGGCTTCCATACTTGCAGAGCCGATACATAGCGCTCTGGTACTGGGCTCACCCAAGGAATCGTCACGTCCTGCACATGGCTGCTTAGCCTCACTTCCGTATATTGGGCCTTCCGTTCACCATAGGCTGTTCTTCCGGAAACCAGAAGTATGCAGTCTGCAGATGACATCCACACAGTGAGCTTTCGATTCGGACTTTCCATGTAATGGATTTGCTATCCAAGCAATATTCCATTTCGTGCCACAAGGACACTTTTCCACCTTTTATGAAGCCCACACAGTGGGCTTTTGATTCAGACTTTCCACGTAATGGATTTGCTATCCAAGCAATATTCCATTTCATGCCACTAGGACACTTTTCCACCTTTTATGAAGCCCACACAATGGGCTTTTGATTCGGACTTTCCACATAATGGATTTGCTATCCAAGCAATATTCCATTTCATGCCTCTGGGTCTTCATGCACCTTTAAATGTCAACCTGTATGTAGTTAAAGTAAGCTGCGGTCAACTTGAGCTTGTTGATATCTCCATAGAGCTTGTCCTCAAATGAAGCAGGTGTGGGCCAAAATATCTTTCTCTGTTCTGCATACGTTGGGCAATCCTGCAGCAAATGTTTTGCTGTCATTTTTCCAGTTCTACAATTACATTCATCGGTATCTCCTATATTTAGTTTATTGAACAAGTGGTATTTCAGCCTGTTATGTCCTGTGCGGAGTCTGAAGATTGCTACTTGTTCTCTTCGGTCGAGTTTGTAATATGCATCTTCCTTCTGATGGCCTGGATGCTCTGATTCCCATTTGGTTCTATAAGTACTTTTTATCAACCTCTTTGCCTCATTATAGGTTATGTCTATGTCAGGCTGTGGTAGTCGTCCGCCCTCTTTTGCCAGTCTGTCGGCCTCTTCGTTTCCAGGTATACTGCAATGTGATGGGATCCACTGTATTACAACTTTTTTGGATTTCTGGCATAGACCATGGAGTGTTGCTCGTAGGTCAGCTAGTTCTGTGCTGTTATTGCTCTTCAGTATTGAGACAGCTGACTTTGCATCTGTGAAGATAGCTATTTGCTTCTCTTTATTTTCCTCCATCAGGAGCATTTCTGCTGCAGTTTTCAGAGCCTCTACCTCCGCTTTGAAGTTACTTGAAAATTTTCCAGTTGCCATTGAATGTGTTTTTTTCACTCCATTTTTTAAATTTAGGAGAATTCCTCCTCCTCCATTCTCTATTGAATTTTTGGCTGATCCATCTGTATATGCATGGGTCCAATTCCTGCTTGGGTAATGTTCTTTTATGTAGTTTAGGGTTATTTCTCTTCTTTCGGTTTCATGCTGAGTGTTCTTTTTCTCAATACCAGGAATGTTTTCTATCATCTCAGGCAGTTGCTGCTGTCTCCAAGCTGGGAACTTGTGTGCATTGTAAATGGGCTTGACTGTTGATATGTTAAGTATAGGATCTGCCGTAATCCTTCGTTTTGCAGTTTCTACAAAGTTGGTACGCTTCAGTCTTCCCTTTCCAAAACCATTAAATCTGTTGTACATAGGGTGGTCTGTCAATCTTCTGAATTTTTCTGCTTGTTGCTGGGCTCTGCTATCTCTTCTATCCTGCATTGGTTGTAAACAAATGATCTTTTCTAGTTCAATAATAGGCGTTGTCTTCAGGCTTCCAGTTATGATTCGCATTCCTTGGTTTTGGACTCTACTTATTTTGTTAAAGTTTGACTTAGCTGCTGTTGCCCAAGCTGCAATGCCATATTCCAGTACTGGCCTCACCCGTCCAGTATATAACTTCTTGAGAACTTTCTCATCTGCTCCCCATGTTGTACCAGCAAGCTTTTTCATGATTGCCATTCTCTGCCTTGCTCTTGTTCGATTTTTCTCAACCTGTGTCTTCCATGTCAGGCGACGATCAAAGGTGACTCCTAGATAGTTTGGATTTTCTTCATGGCGCAATATTTTTCCATTCAATACCAGCTTAGGTTGCTGAGTTTTATTTGAGAGGGAGAACACTGTGCATGTTGTTTTCTCCTCACTTATCTTCACTAGCCATGATTTTGACCAGTCCTCTAGCGCTAATAAGGCTTGCTGTATTCTGCTGTTAGCTGTACTAATATATTCTTCAGATGTCCATATGGCTAGGTCATCTGCAAAGGAGGATGTGTGTACTCTGGCTGGAAAATTTTCTGTGATGTCATTTATATATGCTAGGAATAATGTTGGTGAAAGAACTCCTCCTTGGGGGACACCTTGCTCCAACAGCATCATTTTGCTTGTTTGTCCTTGTACTTTTGTCCTGGCAGTTCTGTTCTCAAGGTAGTGGCTGATCCATTTATACATTTTTCCACAAACATGCATTTTTTGCAGTTTTACTTTCAGTCCTTCCTTCCATACTTTATCAAATGCTTTTTCTAAATCTATCCAGACTGCTAGTGTGTGCTTTTTCTCTTGGAAGGCATCCTCTATTTCCTGAGCTATATAGGTTATTTGATCTTCAGTGGATCTGTACTTTCTGAATCCTGCTTGGTGTGGTGTTAAGAGTTTGTTTTCTTCCAGATGCCATGTTAGCCTGCCATTGATAATGCGTTCCATTAATTTTCCTACACAGCTAAGTAGACTGATAGGTCGATAGCCATTTGGTTCTTCCAGGTCTTTTCCTTTCTTTGGGACTGGTATTAGTATAGCTTCCTTCCATGCCTGTGGGACTATTCCTCTCTTCCAGCTGTTATTTAGGACTGCTAGTAGTTTCTTCTTTGCCTTGGTGCCTAGTCCTATTAGCATTTCATTTGTGATTCCATCCTTTCCTGGTGATTTCTTCTTTTTTAGGGTATTCATTGCCTGTTCCATTTCTTCCATTGTTAGATTTGCCATCATATATTCTGCTGCTGTCTCTGTATTTCTATGATGTATCTGTTTGTCTTTGATTGCTTTCTTCTGTTCGGTTGTAATATCAATGTGGTTTGCATTTGCATAGTGTTCCATTAGTGCATTTGCAGCCTTTTTTCCTGTAAGCAAGGCATTTCCTTGTTTAATTGTTATTTGTTTGTTTCTAGGTCCTTCATTGTTCATGGCTTTCACTAGTTTCCATAGTTTGTTTCCATCCCTGTCAAAATTCAGGTTTTCTGTTTTTTCCCTCCAACAATCTCTTGTTGTTTGATTTACTGTTCTTTTATATTTTGCTGAGATGGCTTTGAGAGAGATGTTCGCTTCAATTGTTTGTTCTCTCTCTGCTGTCTTCCTGGCATCTTCAACTTTGTCCTCCAAACTTTGTAGTTCTTCAGTCCAGTATGGTTTGTAATTTTTCCTCGCTCCTCTAGGAATGGACTCAGTGGCTGCCTGTATTATCGCTCTGTTTAGACTTTCCACCATTTGCTTTATGTTGCCATATCGTGTATTTATGTTTTCACAATATTTGTCTGTTAGTATGGCAAATCTGTCCCAATCTGCTCGTTTGTAATTCCAGCGGGGCAAGGGCTTTTGCTCCTGTGGAACATACTCCATATTCATTTCAAGCTTGATTGGTCTGTGGTCACTACCTGCTAATTGGTCCAGCACATGGCGATCGATTTTGTGGAGGATGTCTCCTGTGCAGAAAGCTAAGTCTGGAGTAGAAGTGGTAAGCCATCTTCTGGAGTAGAAGCTCGGTGTGTCATCCGCTTTGTTGAGTAGATGGAGATTTGAGTCTATTTCCCAGTCCTCCAATTCATCTCCTCTTTTGTCAGTATCTGGGTATCCCCATCTTTCTGGCTATTAAAGTCTCCGACAATAATGCAGTTTGTGTCAGTTATTTTCATGTTTGAGAGTGTAAGGTCCTTATCTGCTGGGCTATACAGATTGTAGATTCTTATTTTCACGTCCTTTATCATTATATCAACACCTATAGTTTCCGTTTGGTTGTCAGAGATCACAGATACTTCGCTGCAAGGTATTGTATTTCGTGTAAGTATTAGAACTCCTCCTTTGTGTCCTTCGCGGTCGAAACGTGTGGCCTGATATCCTCTGACTGAGAATTTGTGATTGGCGTTGAGGTGTGTCTCTTGAATGCATGCCACATCTATTCTATCTTTATGAAGACGCTGTGTTAGGGAGTCTTTCTTCTTGTAAACTCCTTCGGCATTCCACTGTAGTATGTTGAGCGTCCGGGGTATTTGGTCAATAGCTCTTAACCTACTCCTCTGTGCCTTGACTCCACAGCACAGGGGAAGGTGACCACCAGTAGTCATGGGTGGACCCCCTCGAGGCAGGGGGCCCGGCACTATCGCCGCCTGATGGGACTTCACGGGATTAGCACCATATCGATTAATTTTGATTTGTGACATCATGAATTAAGTTACGTTGCACTGCTTTGTCAAGCCTGTGGCTCAGTACATCCGATTTCGACAAGCATTTATTCGGGATGCTTTCCGTAGCCTTTGACTGTCCCCAGTCTACCTACAAGGCAGCAGGTTTTACGTTGCACTGCTTTGTCAAGCCTGTGGCTCAGTACATCCGATTTCGACAAGCATTTATTCGGGATGCTTTCCCTAGCCTTTGACTGTCCCCAGTCTACCTACAAGGCAGCAGGTTTGTGTGTCTCTTCGTCTGGTCCCTCTCCCTTGACCTGTCCGACATGGGTGGCCCTACCAGTAGCTGTGCTACCGTCGGCATAGCTCTTGGGGTCATTGGGACGCACAAGCCCCTCTACCTCGTCACGGTGGACACACAGCAGAGGGGGACATTGCATTCAATAACCATCATCCTGTATCAGACACTATGCACAACGTGCCTGCTCCTGCTCGCCGATGGCGATGGTGTCTGCCATATCCTGTGTCCCTCTCCAGACTGGTGGGCCTCTGCTTCTCCTACCAGGGACCAAGTCTTCCATCACTGCCCTCACAACACCATAGCCCTCACCACACCACAGCTCTCACCACACCAATGCTCTCCCCACACCACAGCTCTCACCACACACCACTGCTCTCCCCACACCACAGCTCTCACCACACCACATCTCTCACCACACCATTGCTCTCACCACACACAGCTCTCACCACACCACTGCCGTCACCACACAACTGCTCTCACCACACCATTTCCCTCACCACACCACTGATTTCACCAGGCCACTGCTCTCACCACACCACTTTCTTGTAGAGCCGATCAGTTCTACTCTCTCGTTAGTTCCACATGACTGATGTTTCCTGGGCAACCAGTTATACTCTCTCGTTAGTTCCACATGACGGATGTTTCCTGGACAACCAGTTCTACAGATGTATACTTCACTTCATTATTGAAAGATAATGGGCTATTTGGAATAATACCATGGAATGATCCTTTTGCCTGTTAATCCCCTTTTCTTCATCGAACCCGTCAAGAACGGGTACAAGAAATTGATATGATTTCTGAGCAGCAGAGGGAGGGGGGGGGGGGGGGGGGCCGGTCTCTCTGGCTGTGGGGTTACAACACTTTCTCTCTGTAATCCAGTTTATCACGCAGAGTCTCGCAGCGGAGCGAGAACTGAGGTGGTTCGACCCCCGCTCGTGACTTGCGGATACTGAGCCGGCCGCTCAGAAAGCAATGGCAAACTACTGAGCGTAATCTTGCCAAGAGATCAACAGACAGCTGAAAGATGCTGCTGTTGACAGCTAAGTCCTGTAAAAGGATACGCAAAACATTTTAGAGGGAGGGGGGGGGGGGGAAATAAAACCATGTCCTTGCGTGGGAAATACAGAAAGACAGACACAGATGCACGAGAACAGCTTCAACAGCTCTGCAGCAAATATTAAATTAGACAACATCAGCTCCTCAAACATCACATGACACAGATGATTAGAGAGTCGTGATCGCCGACACCTGCCCCAGACCAGGTACCGGATGACCAGGTGAGCATGGCATGCGGCACACACTGCCCTGGTGTACTCACTCTCCTGTACTTATTCATCTTGATGTGGTTTAGCGAGGTCAAGGTAGGCAGCCACGTTATTACCGCCATCAACACACACAATCAAGTGAACATGTGTGGGTGGTGATTTCTTTATTGGATGATCATACAAAGGTGATTTTTACATTTACAATTGTTGTAAAGACATATATCTTAATTAAGACCTGTCACTGCCATCAGAGGTCGGAACCTACTTGAGTAAAATATATTTTACAAATAAGAATATTACAAAAGTGGTGGGACGGATGAACTGTATCGGGACAGTTTTTGAGTATTGTCATCTTCACAGCTCAGGTAGGCTACAATACAACTCCAACACCCTTTGTCTCTCCATATCATCTTCATCATATGCTATGCCGTTAAGCGTGAGCGGTCATGTTTCGCCATCTCGCACGATCACCAGAGTCGTGGATTAGCGCCGTATTCATGTCTTGACCATGCAACGAGGCGAAGAATTCCAGACATTTAATTATCTGCCTTTCCCCCTCTATCATGTCAGTTGTCACCAAGTTCTCTCATTTTTCTTCTTCTAATAACGTGCCCAAAATATTTTGATTGCGTACGTCAATATAGTGACTTGCGGTATATGGCAGGAAGGTCTTTAGCCTGGGGAATTAAGGCCGCCTGGCTAGTGCAGTCGCCGCGAACTGTGCAGGTTGGAGATTTCTTTTTGCCCCCGACAGAAATAAACTCCACTCCTTACCGAGGATTAGAACCTGGGTCTCCGGAAGGAGAGTCCGGCATTCTAGCCACTCGGCCAGCCGCTCCTCTCCTACGTCTAATTGATTTATTCAGGTTATGGTTTTCATTTGCTTTTTGTAGGACTTGTTCATTAGTTTTTCTGTCTGTCCTTGCATTTTCTTCATAAATCACATTTCCACTAGCATTAGATGTTATTCAGCTGGTCTGCTCATTGTCCACGTTTCACATCCATTCAAAAGTACATGTTCTTTGTAGCACTTCAATACTCATGTTCTCGTTGCAGTTCACATCTTTTTATTGGTCAGTAAGTTTTGGCCGAGTGGCTAAGAACGCCGGGTTCTCCTTCGGGAGACCAGGGTTCGAATTCTCGGTAAGGTGTAGATCTTTTTCTGTTATGAGCAAAAAGAAATCCTAACCTGCACTGTTCTCGGCGACTGCATTAGTCAGGCGGCCTTAATTCGTAAGGCTCAATACCCCCTGCCCTAAACTGCAAGGTACTTCAGGCAGTATATGACAGTATGTTGTCCAACTTACAAAGGCTATCTTTGTTGTAGCGATTCTTGTTATAATCTCTTCAAGGCACCTTCCATCTGATGTTATAACTATTATGAGATAATTGTACCAATTCACTTGTTTAAGAATCTTCCCATTTACCCGTATATTACATTGAGGTATTTCCTTCTTCCCGGTGACGATCATAATCTGTGTCTTTTAACAATTTAATTCTAACCCTAGTTGTTCACTGTGTACAACATATGCACCTACTAAATGTTGCACATCCTACGCCCACTTACAAAACTGAATTCCAAGTTTACCAAACAATAAGTGCGCATTACCGCATGTTTTCTAACAAACAGTTTACTATGCTTGACAACTGACATAGTTATAACAAACGGAACGTACAGACATAAGGAAAGGCCTTAGGTTCGTACCGGAATACGATCAGCGTTGCCAGCAGTGGATTGTGCTCAATATTTAAACCTCAAATCCCGAAACAACCAAATACGTCAAAAGATCTCGCATAAATGACATGAAAGTGTCATTAAAAATCAGATTAAAATGTCGAATTTGATGTTCACAAAATACATACAGGGGTTACATGACAATCAATAGAGCTATCAATACTATAATATCGAGGACGTAGACAATCGATCTGCCGTAGGCGTGCCTCTAAACAAAACATCAATGATATAATAGTAGTAACATTAGTCAACGATGAACAATGAAATCATGTAACAATAAAAGATGAATGTTACAACAGCTAATTCAATACAGGTGGTGTGGCAGTTACAGTGGCTCACGTTCGCACATCATTGTTGGGCCATCATGAGCAGAATCACTATAACCACACAGAATGACATATATAAGTGATCGTATTTACAGCATTCGCTGGCGCGAGCATTTCAATACATACACCGATTTCACATGTCAAAACGTGCGCGCTAGCGGGAGTGAGTGAGTGAGAGAGACAGAGAGAGAGAGAGAGATTGTGTGTGTGTGTGTGTGTTGGTGTTAGTTAGTTAGTTAGTTAGTTAGTTAGTTAGTTAGTTAGTTAGTTAGTTAGCTAGCTAGTCAGTCAGTCAGTCAGACAGTCAGTCAGTCAGACAGTCAGTCAGTTAATTAGTTAGTTAGTTAGTCAGTCAGTCAGTCAGTCAGTTAGTTAGTTAGTTAGTTAGCTAGCTAGTTAGTTAGTTAGTCAGTCAGTCAGTTAGTTAGTTAGTTAGTTAGTTAGCTAGCTAGTAAGTTAGTCAGTCAGTTAATTAGTTAGTTAGTTAGCCAGTCAGTCAGTCAGTCAGTCAGTCAGCTAGCTAGCTAGCTAGCTAGCTAGTTAGTTAGTTAGTCATTCAGTCAGTCAGTCAATCAGTCAGCTAGCTAGCTAGTTAGTTAGTTAGTTAGTCAGTCAGTCAGTCAGTCAGCCAGCTAGCTAGCTAGCTAGTTAGTTAGTTAGGTAGTTAGTCAGTCAGTCAGTCAGTCAGTCAGTCATTTAGTTATCTAGCTAGCTAGTTAGTTAGTTAGTTAGATAGTTAGTTAGTCAGTCAGTCAGTCAGTCAGTCAGTTAGTTAGTTAGTTAGTTAGTTAGTTAGTTAGTTAGTTCGTTAGTTAGTTAGTTAGTTAGATAGTTAGTTAGTCAGTCAGTCAGTCAGTCAGTCAGTTAGTTAGTTAGTTAGATAGTTAGTTAGTTAGTTAGTTAGTTAGTTAGTTAGTTAGTTAGTTAGTTAGTTAGTTAGTCGACAGATCATCCTCATTGCACATTGAAACATTCAGCCCATAAGTGCTCGGATCCCCTCCTCAGCAAATCCCGCAGCGTGTAGCGGCTAACGACACCAGTTCTGTGTTGGATTATTAATCTCCTTCGGCTTCCTGCGTAGTATTCTTTTTTGGCCACCTCTCTTTTAACATGCTGTTCTCGCTCCATAGAGGGGAACCACTCCCTCCGGACTCACCCCATCTCTGTCTTCCTGAGCATATTCATTGAGTCACTAAGGAAACATGCCCGAGTGAATGTTTGTGTCTCGAGCCATGTTATCGCTTTACTTACTGCCATGACTTCCTTAGTCATGCTACTTGTGGCCAAAGCAAAAGCACCAGACTCTTCCTTCACAATTGTCCTTCATGCCTGAGCCGTAAAGGTCCATGAACTTCTCACTTGTTGAACGACCGACCCATCTGTGTAAATGACAGCATCATCCTAAAAGAACTTCGGAGATCAAAGCCTGTACTTTCGCCTCCACAGCAGCCGGATTTTCTTGTCTGCATTTTCTGTCTAGCTGGATGTAAACTGAAAAGGACGTATAGAACTATGTTGGCACTTGTACCCACTCCTCGCCAGGTTCTAAATCCTCAAGTGAACACACCTGCTGAAGAATGTCTTCGGCTTGACCCATTCACGACTTTCCTTTACCTGCCCTTTACCTTCTTAATTTCACAGTGCAGTGGATGTTGTGTGTTTGCGTTGTCTCTGAGGTTGGCACGTGCTCTGCAAATTTGTATTCTGTTCCCCATGGCTGGAAAATCAAGAAGGTAGCTCATCGCCCTATATGATGCATCTCTTGTACATCCGAGAATAATAAGCATAGCTTCATTCTGTATCCTTTCCATCCTTTTCATCTGCTTATGACTGAGAGTCAGGATCGCCATCGCATACTCCAAAATAAAAAGGGATAGACTCTCGTAAAGAAGACGTACATGGCGCTGCTCACAATTTGCCGCCGCGATCACCCACATCTTTTGGCCTTTGTTATCAGCTGGTCTATGTGCACAGTATAAGCGAGGCTTTGGTCAAATCGTATCCCCAGATAATTCATTGCCTGCGTTCTTTCCACAGTCTCTGGACACAGATTTACAATTGATGTTGGAGTGTTGACAGTATGTTTATTCAAAGAGAGCCATGCCACTGCTGCCATTGTTGGGTTGACCATTGCCCCGGCTTCAACATACCAAGAGCTTATGCGACTGAGTTCTGTTTGTAGTTCCACAGCAACCTGATCTCTGTCTTTACCCGGACGATACAAAGGGTTACAACATAAAGATAATGATGTGTAATCAGACATCCCACACGTGTACACGAGGGATATAATATAAAATACCGAAGTGTAATCAGACAATACACAATGTACACCGGGGATACAACATCCATATGCGAAGCGTACTCAGACATTCCACACATGAAGCCTAGGGATACAATATCCAGATGATGAAGCGTAATCAGACAGCACACACATGTACACGAGGGAAAAAACATTCATATGATGAAGTGTAATCAGACATCCCACATATGTACACTAAGGATACAAAATCAAGATGATGAACCGTTGTCTGACATTCCACACATGTACACGAGGGATATAACATAAAGATGATGAAGTGTAATCAGACATCCCATACATGTACATGAGGGATATAACATAAATATGATGAAGTGTAATCAGACATCCATCACATGTACACGAGGGATGTAACATCCAGATGATGAAATGTAATCAGACATTTCACACATGTACACGAGGGATATAACATAAAGATGATGAAGTGTATTCAGACATTCTATACATGTACCCGAGGGATATAACATCCATATGATGAAGTGTAATCAGACATTCCACACATGTACATGAGGGATATAACATCCAGATGATGAAATGTAATCAGACATTCCACACATGTACATGAGGGATATAACATCCAGATGATGAAGTGTAATCAGCCACTCAGCCAAACACACATCCCCAATCACACTGCACACACAAATTCCCCCACCCACACAAACATCCCCTGCCAATCCACACATCATGCACCAAACCACACATACCCCCACCCACACTTCCTCCACCACCCAATCTCCCTCCACCCACATACACATCCCGCACCCGCCCCTCACACATCCCCAACCCACATACATCCCCCATCCACATAATTTCCCCACCCACACGCACGTCAAACCCATCCCCATCCCACACACACTCACGCACCCATACATCCTCTGCACATCCTCCACCCATCCACCTACACACTCCCAATCACCCATCCCCCATCCACTCATTCCTCAAACACATATCTCCCCCCACCAACGCACACATACACAACCCATACACATTCCCACCCATACAAACATCCCCCACCCATACACACATCCCCACAAACATCCCCCACCCACGTACTCATCCGTCAACCACTCACACCCACACATCCGGCACCCACCCATCAACACATACCTCCCCAACCACCCATCCATACTCAAACACCCCAACCACCCAGTCAAGCACACATTTCCCACCCTCACACATCTCTCACCCACACTCACCCACATCCCTCACCCACAAACACATCTCCCCACACATCTCCCACACACCCACATATCCCACACCTATAAACACCATCACCAGACACACATGAATAATCCACCCACCCACACTTACCCACCATCACACCCCCACCCACACAGACATATCCCTCAACCACACATACATACCCACACCCATCACACACCCATCCCCTAACCCACACACACCCTCACACTCACACGCCCACACATCCCTCACACACACACACACACACACACATTCCCCAAACACACAAACCCCAACCCACCAACACCCACACACTTTCAACCATCCCGCACCCATACACACATCCCACACCCGCGCACACATTCACCTATACACACACACATACCCCACACACCACCGCTCCACACCTACATCCCCCACACATATCATACCCCCACCTCCCCACATACACATTCACAAACACACATCCTCACATCTAGACACATACACGATGCCTCACATAATCACTGAAACTAGTTTGAACAAACTCCCACACTAATCCACCCAGGACAGACATGATAACAAACAACACACAGCATAGACTGTAGGAAAAAGACAGTGTTGTTTGCATTTGTTGAGTTGCGTTGAGCTAAGAACTGACTTCACTGCACTCAGGACATACCCATAACTGGAGATTTAAGCACCAATCTAGCACTGTTTAACACCGCACATTTTAGTGCGTCGTGATGACTCACTGAACATCCGGCATTCTATCAAGTCAGAGAAGCGAGCAGATCAACTGTAGCGTCACATACGTGTCTCTATAACATCGTAGAAGTTATTCATTCATTTCACGCCCATTCTTTTCAGTCAGCACTGCTTATCAGAAATCGGTATCTACTAACAGTCTACATCTGGCTTTGGAATTACCCCAGGTAGGATATATCCTAAATATCGGTGGTCATGAAATACCAGTGATTCGATATGCTTGCTTGCTTGCTTGCTTGTGTTCGTTGGCTTGAGCTCCAACGCGAAGTCCTGTATGTCGGATGAAGGCATCCTGTATGCTGATAATACAGTATTGCAATTCACAACACAGAATGGTATAGAACAACTAATAACCTTAAACCAAAAGAATAGCGAAATCCACAACCTATACTTAACATGGCAAACACAAAGATAATGCATACAGATACAACTATTATGGAGAACGAAATATATGTTAATGAGGAAACATTGGAGGTGGTGGAAAATTTCGAATATCTTGTGTCATTGATTATCAACAACGGTGACACAATGAAAGATATTAAATGACGCCTATCAATTGCTCTTCAAAAACTAAACCAACTGAATACATGTTAAAGGGGACAGACATAACTACAATAATTAGATTTTTAAGAGCATGCATCTTTCCCATTGTAGCATACGCAAGCGAGACATGGACACTTATTAAACAAGCTGAACGGCGCATAAATGCCTTAGCATATAAATGATATAGACGGGTTCTAAGAATATCTTGGATAACAAAAAGAACAAATGAATCCATACGACAAGATCGGAATACTGGAGGAGTTTGGTTACTGAAGACAATAAAACAAAGAAAATTGAACTATTTTGGTCAATTGAAACGTCATGAAAGTTTGGAGAGAACAATCATGGAGGGGTATAAACCCGGGAAGAGAGGAAGAGGAAGGCCAAAGAGAATATGGGCGCAGGATGTGGTGGATGATCTCCAGATGGGTGTATCGGACGCGGGACATCTTGCTTAAGACCGAGAAGTTTTCCGGACGGTTGTGAAGGTGGCGCGGTTCTGCATGGGACATGCTACTGAATGAATAAATGCATGAATGAGGATATGAAAAAAAAAGACTTCGATCTAGACTAGTAACTCAAATGTATTAGTTAGTTTGCTATCTAGCTAGTTAGTCCTGCATAGCCTTTACCAGATGTGACAGTTAACCTCAGAATCGTTTGGGTGTTTGTGATTTCTTAGCAAGTTTACGTTCAGTAGTTTGCCATTGTTTTCTGAGCGACCGGTGCGCATACCATCCCATAAGAACCAACGCAGTATGTTGGATTACAAATTGCGACTGCAACCCCTTCGCCACAGAGCCGGTTAGTCTTCACATTATCCTCACTACACATAGACCATAGAACATAGAACAATTCATTCCATAATTACCCTAACCCCCTCCTCACTATCTCCCTCAGCGTGTGGCGACAGGTGACATTACGTTTAGTAGTTTGCCATTGCTTTCTGAACGACCAGCACCCATACCATTTCGTAATAAACCAACTCAAGGTGGTCTGCTGCCAAATCGTCCGCAGTGTGTTTTCAACCGGGGTAAGCGGGACTACGAACTGCGTCCGTAAAACCTTCGCCACGGAGTCGGCAACATGAGAAGACAAAATCTGGAACATGTTGTGACAACCGGACACATTTCCCGAAAGAGAGATAGAGGATGACAGCGTGGGAAGATTCTTGACAGTCTTGTGTCAAGGCACGGAGGGAGTCAAGTCAACACACGAATTGATTCACGACGATGGAGATGGTAATTTTTGTGGAGATTTTTTTGGTAATGTTTGTATCGCCCACGCCAGTCGGCAAGGCACTGGATGATGATGATGATGATGATGATGATGATGATAGGACAGAGGCAAACAATGCTCTTAGATAATATCATAGAAGAGAAATGTTGGAACTTGTGATGACGGCTGGACATGGACAGATGAACGACCGAGGCGTGTCAACAGACATGGCACAGAACTCCAGGGGCCGATAACTGTGGAGGTTCGTGAACGCCTAGGCCATTTGGCAGGGCACATGATGATAATGATGATGATGATGATGATGAATGCAATATTTTGTGTGTGCTCTCTCGCTTTAAACTCAAGTGTAGTCCACACACACTGCTCCTAGTAGTGCTGGGCTGAATTGTGCGTGTGGATTATCTTTCCCTATTAGCAGTGTCCCTCGCCATCAGGCGAATGCAGTCCGACCACAGAGGTACTTGTAATTAACGTCCTCAAGACAAGGACGACAGGTCAACATTTTTAGTCCAGTCGTCCGACAATCTCTGTTGCTTCCAAGTTCTTCCTAGTTTGTTCATTTACATTCCAAGATTCACAGCCAGACAGCAAATCAGGTTCTATATAGCACTTCAGCACCGTCTTTCTTATATTCAATGATAGTGACTTATTGCATAAGATAACTTTTCATTTTCTGAAATGCAGTTTTTGGTTTTTGCTTTCTTTATTCTGTTCTTAATCTCTGTTATGCACCTTCCATCTGGTATTATAAATGCCCCTATGTATTTAAAATTAAAATTAGCCATGCGCCTTGGCCAAGGAGTCAGCGACATGTTTCGTAATCCAGTATATCTACGTCGGGAAAACAGCAGCTGCGAGAATCGGCAGCGGTTCGCGCTCATCTGGTAACTTACGGGGGTATGTGAGCCTTTCGTTCAGAAAGCAATGGCAAACTACCGAACGTAATACTTGCCTAGTACACCAACAGCAGCTGAAAAATTATAGTGTTGACTGCAATGTCCTGTAAGGGATACGCAACATTTAAAAGAAATTAAAATTATCCATTTGGTTAAGAATTTTTCCTTTTATTTCCATTTGAAAATTTGGTGTCACCTCTTTCTTTGATATTACATTTATTGCAGTTTTCTTGAAATTCATTGAGAGTTCTTTCTTTGCACTCTCTGTTACTCCAATGTCCAACAATTGTTGTAGATCAGTGGTTCTCAGCCTATTTTGGCCCGTGCCCCCCTTTACCATATGTTCAGAACGTCATCCCCCCACCCTTTTCGAATTTCCTCCCTATAAATCCCCCCCCCCCTCACCACCCTTACACAGTATACTTAAAAATGGAAGCTAAATTTAATAACACACACTAGAACAAGTCTAGACATCTACATAAAACGTGATTTGCGGGTCTACTTACGTTATAAAACGAATTTCATTAGGGCGAGAAGTACAGAACCGTAAAATTTAGAGGGGAAAACAATATTAAGTAATTGGTTCTTGTATTAATGCGATCTAGAAATAATCTTAATTCCCCCTGGAAACCCTGAAATTCCCCCCTTGGCGGGGGGGGGGGGGTGGAGAAATTCCCATCGGTTGAGAACTACTGTTGTAGATCTTTTGCCATATCCGCCACCAATATTGTGTCATCTGTATAGCGTATATTGTTTGTATTATAACCTCAGATTAGCATTCATGGCTTCTCTTTGATCTCTCTCATTATTACTTTGCTATAAAAGGAGAAGAGATCCGGTGGCAAAACAAATCCCTTTGGTACTCCTAGCTTTATTTGTTCATAACTGCACTCGTTATTTCCCATTTTAATTTTGGCTACTTGGCTCTGGTAAATATTTTGTATTATTCTGTGATCTTTCCCATCGATGACGATACCATCCAACAGTTTTAATCAGTTCATCATGGTTTACTAAATTAAATGCCTTGGTATAATCTATGCACAAATGTATGTCTTCCTGTGTCTCTGTTGTTCTTTCCATTATGTTCGTAATGTTCGTATGCCGGGTTCCCTGGGGAAGGTTGCTCATATATTGACGTACGAAAAACAGCTGCGCGAGATTCTGAGTGGATCGCGTCACGGTCGTTACTTACGGAGGGTATGTGACCCGGTCGTTCAGAAAGCAATGGCAAACTACTGAATGTAAAACTTGCCAAGGCGTCAACAGCAGCTGAGAAATGTTGGTGCTGACTGCAGTTTCGTGTAAATGATATGCGAGAAAACAATCGCAATGTATATATTGCATTCTTTGTATCATGTCCTTCCACAAATCCATACCAATTTCCATTTGTATTTTTCTTCCTTGTTCTCCATATACCCTGTATCTACTCCTATTTATCTTCCAGTGAGATCATTGATTTGTCTATGCATATTTTTGTTTCTTTAATATATTTAAATTGAATTTTCTTGCACTGTTCGTTTAACCAACTTTGTTTTGCCTTTACACAATTAGCTCTTATTTCTTAATTTATGTTATCATTCTCTTGTTTGTCAATTTTACTCTGAATTCTTTTGTCCATCAACTTTAAGATTTCATCAGTTATCCATATTTTATTTTCGTTTTTTGGCTTCTCTGGGGTAATATTTCTTTGTTTGTTTGACGAATGGAGTCCCATAACATTTCCAAATGTATATGAGCTATTCCATTGTACCTATTTTTTACAATCAATCTGTATTATACTTGAATTTCTTTATCTCCTTTCAGAACATCTTTATTATGTCTAATGTTTTTACCCATCCCCCCCCCCCTTTTCCACCCATATCTCTCTCTCTCTCTCTCTCTCTCTCTCTCTCTCTCTCTCTCTCTCTCTCTCTCTCTCTCTCTCTCTCTCTCTCTCTCTCTCTCTTCTTCAATGATACTTTTATTTGTCCACATAGTGGTACATAACCACAATGCTACAATGCCTGGTGTAGCACCAGGCACTGTTTTAACTTTAATTAACGCTTTACTAAATCTGTTATTAATAAGTAACATGTCAATTGGGTTAAGTATTGTCTTGTCAGGACTTTTCCATGTGTAAAGTCCTATTTTATGGTATTTACACCGGTTGTTTCCAATTATCATATCATTGACATTTGCCCATTCTCTTAGTTTCTCTCCTCTTTCATGTCTTGTAGCTAATCCATAATTCTCCACTACATCCTCTATTGTTCCTTTCTTACTGTTTAACATTTTCTAATAGTAGTTTTGTTTCTTGTCATTTAATTTGAGACAGCGCTATTTCTAAAATTGTTTGCATATCCTTTACAGGACATTGCTGTCAACATCACCATCTTTCAGCTGATTGTTGATTTCTTGGCAAGATTACGCTCAGTAGTTTGCCATTGCTTTCTCAGCGGCCGGCTCACATACCCCGTAAGTTACCGACGCGATTCGAACCACTGCTGATTCTCACCGTCGTCACGTTACTTACGAGAGTATACGAGATTACGGAGAAAAGTCGCTAACCTCTAGGCCAGGAAGCCGGCGCGCTATTTCTACTTCATCGTAAAAGTGTTGTTTCTTTGCGTCACTACTGATTGTTGTTGGTGCGTATACCTGTAAACTATATATATATATATATATATATATATATATATATATATATATATATATATATATATATATATATAATGCAACCAATAGACAATATGTCATGGCAAGGCAGAGCAGGACCTAAGCCGTGGTTGGCGGCTGGTCTAGGATCGAAGCTCCGACAGGCGGACAGTTAGAGCATTGCTTTGCTGATCCGGCAGCTTCTGCAGCTTGTCTTGTTCCAGATGTAGAGGTGTTACCTTTCCTCTGAAGTGAACTAGGCAGGCCGACTGCGGGATCATGCTGCATGGGCAACACATGGTCTCTATATTTTAGCCCAGGCTTTGTGCTATGGAGAGGCAATAACTCCATCCCTGGTCTTAACTGGTCTCGGAATCAAAGCGAGAGGCAACTGTTACGGGTTATAAGTCCTTGTCAGTTGGCGTAGACATGGGGCGCCACGCGTTGCCTCTGACGGTGGCACTGATCAGCTACCACCCGCCTCAAGCTGGGCAGCCTCTGGCCAATTGGGTGCTGATCCGCAAAAGCCTGCCTGCTTCAATGGGTGCTTGGAGCTAGGACAAAATCTGACGCAGGCTGTAAAACTGATGCACCAGGTACTAATAAAAAGAAAAATAGAAACCCCAAGCTACGGCTTGCAACCTGGAATGAGAGAACCATGTGTCCAGGATTTTCCACTGACTTGACCAATATTGACGATGTGAGAAAAATGGCTGTGATTGATGCCGAGCTCAATCGTCTTAACATTGATATTGCTGGCCTGCAGGAGACTCGCCTCACTGAGGAAGGGCCACTCAGGGAAAACAATTACACCTTTTTCTGGAAGGGTAGAGGGCAGGCAGAAAAAAGGCATCACGGTGTCGGCTTTGCAGTGAAGAATTCGCTACTGGGAATGATTGAAATTCCAGCAGGAGGAAATGAAAGACTATTATCTCTGCGCTTGGCAACCTCTTGTGGTTTTGCCACCATTATTACTGCATATGCACCGACACTCGATTCCTCTGATGACGTGAAGGATTCGTTCTATGAGGAGTTAGACTCCGCGATCAAGGCAGTTCCAAAATCTGACAACATTTATATGCTCGGGGATTTCAATGCTCGTGTGGGCAAGGACTTGAGTTCATGGCCAGTGTGCCTTGGAAAATACAACATCGGTCGCATGAATGAAAATGGGCAAATATTGCTGGAGCATTGCACCAGAAATGACCTATGTATTACAAACTCCTTTTTTAAAACAAAAGAAATGAATAAGGTCACATGGAAACATCCAAGATCCGGCCATTGGCTCCAGCTGGACTTCATCATCACACGGAGACAACATCTGAACCATATATCATTGACTCGAAGTTACCACAGTGCTGACTGTGATATGGATCATTCTTTGGTTTTTTCAAGGGTTAGACTGAGACCAAAGAGAATCTACACAGCTAAACACAAATCTAGCCCCAGGATTAATGTTATTAACACTCACGATCCTGAAAAGTGCTTTCAGTTTCAACAGCAACTTGAAGAAGCTTTCACTGATACACCAGAAAATTGTACAGTAAATGAAAAGAGGGGTCAACTTAAGGAAACTCTTTATAAAACTGCCGTAGGGGATTACGGAACTGTGGATCATAAGAGGTTGGACTGGTTTGCGGCAAACAGCGAGACTGCAGCCCTTGATTGATAAGAATAAGATAGCTCTCTTAAGAAACAAGGAAAGACCAATGCGTAACACTCTGAGTGAGCTAAGGCAAGCAAGAAAGGGTGTGCAAAAGGCTGCCAGGCAGTGTGCAAATGATTATTGGATCAAGTTATGTGAGTCCATTCAAATTGCAAGTGATAAGGGAAACATAAGTAGCATGTATGAAGGAATAAAGAAAGCCCGTGGTCCAATGATCAAAAGAAGTGCACCATTGAAAACCTTGGCTGGAGAAATCATAATTGATAAGAAACAGCAGATGGACAGATGGGTAGAGCACTATTTAGAGCTTTACTCAAGTGAGACCAAACTAGCGGATGTTGCTCCCAACGCCATAGAGGCTCTACCAACTCTTGACCACCTGGAGACACTTCCCACCATAACAGAAGTTAAGTGTGCTATAAATGAACTTGCATCTTGCAAGGCTTCAGGTAAGGATGGGATTCCAATAGAGGTTATCAGGAGTGGGCAAAACACACTCACTCTACAGATTCACCAGCTGATAGAGCTATGCTGGCGAGAAGGACAAGTCCCACAGGATTTCAAAGATTCAAGCATCATAACACTGTACAAGAACAAGGGCGATCGGAGCGACTGCAACAACTATAGGGGTATCTCACTTCTGTGTATTGTTGGAAAAGTATTTGCCAGAATTGTTCTGCGCAGACTTCAAGTCCTAGGAGATCAAGTCTACCCAGAATCACAGTGTGGCTTTCGAAAGAACCGGTCTACCATTGATATTATATTCTCATTGCGACAAATGCAAGAAAAATACCGTGAACAGAATCAACCACTGTTTATTGCCTTTATCGACCTCACAAAGGCATTTGATTTGGTCGGTCGTGAGGGTCTGTTCAAGGCACTAAAGAAGATTGGCTGCCACCAACTCTTCTGTCCATTGTGGAATCGTTCCGCACAGGCATGAAGGGTATAATCAAGTTTGATGGTGCAACTTCTGAAGAGTTTGAAATCAAGAGTGGAGTTACCCAAGGTTGTGTACTATCCCCCACCCTCTTTGGAATATACTTTTCACTTCTCCTGAAATATGCCTTTCGTGATCAGGATGGTGGTATATACATTCACTCACGCTCAGATGGCGGCCTCTACAATGCTCAGAGATTGAAGGCCAAGACCAAAATTACGAGGGTACTGATCAGAGAGTTGCTTTTTGCAGATGATGCTGCAGTTACGACCCACTCTGAGGAAGAATTGCAATGTCTACTGTCTGCATTCTCCAATGCTTGTTCTGAATTTGGTTTAACAATTAGCAAAAAGAAGACACAGATTATGTCACAAGGTGCACATGGGGTACCATCAATCTTTATTGACGACGCCGAAGTAGAGAAGGTAGACCATTTTACGTATCTAGGATCAGTGGTAAATAGCAAATTATCCCTAGATCAGGAAATCAACATCCGGATTGGTAAGGCAGCAACAACAATGAACAGGTTAAGAAAAAGAGTCTGGGAGAACAGGAAGCTTACTGCCAAAACAAAAGTCCTTGTCTATCAAGCCTTCGTCCTTAGTACTCTTTCTTCATGGCAGTGAAACCTGGACAACTTACTCACACCAAGAGAAACATTTAAGCAGCTTTCATATGCGGTGTCTGCGAAGAATTCTTGGTATTAAGTGGCAAGACAAACTCACGAAGTATTGGAAAGATCAGGTTGTGTGACGGTGTATTCCATGCTCAGTCTTCGTAGACTTAGATGGATAGGACATCTAAGGAGGATGAATGATGGTAGAATACCAAAGGACATTTTTTTTTTTGAATTACAGAAGGGTAGGAGATCTCAAGGTCGGCCACTACTACGATACAAAGATGTGTGTAAGCGGGACATGATCGATACAGGCATTGATAATGCACATTGGGAGCAAGTCGCGGCTGAACGTGTTGCATGGAGGGCAAACATCAGAAATGGAATAAAGACAAAAGAGAAAATTATTGCAGATAAGTCACACATCGAGCGTGTGAGACGTAAGATGGTGCATGATGGTGGAAATGACCACATATTCACATGCACCCACTGTGAACGGACATTTACAGCGCGAATTGGCCTTAACAGTCACATTCACTACCGCCATAGGTAAAAGTTATTATGCCTTTTTAAAGCACAAACTATCGTCTGTCAAGACGTCAAGGTGCCATTATATATATATATATATATATATATATATATATATATATATATATATATATATATAGGTTTGCCTTATGATTTTGAACACGATAATCCTATTTCATATGCGCTAGTAACCATTAATTACATTGGCTGTATCTTTATAAAATGGTAGTCCTACTCCTTTTTCGTGTGTATCCCCTCCAGAATAAATTATTGTGTGTTTGTCGGTTACAATGTTATCCGATCCCTTCATCTCATCTCACTTATGCCTAGAATATTCATTTTCTTGCTGTCCATTTCTCTTGTAACATTATTCAACTTACCCAACGCATGTACTGTACTATTGTTTCATGTTCCTATTATACATTTATTTCCTATTTTAAATTTACTCTCTATTTTAAATGTATTCGTTATGATTTTGCCATCAGTAGTGGGATGATGGTCTGGTCTCACCTGTTTCCCATGAATGTCCCTACCGAAAGAGGATGTCCTAAGACAGCAATTAACGTCATTCACTGCCTCCGATACGTGATTATTCATGAAGTATTCGGAAGATAATGTGGTTGTTTCTCCTTACCTTCCATATCCACATGGGGGTCTTTTACCTATGTCTTTGACAGCCATTTCCGACTGTCAGGAAAAGTAAGTGCCCTGTTCTGCTCAACTGCAGAGCTTTCCACACATCCCAGTGGATACTCGGTCATCAGGGTTGCGTTTCCATTTTCTACTACTGGGAGGTGCATGCAGTTGGGATATCCCTTCCTAAAGTGATGGTCTATGATAACCAAAACTCTCTAGTACTATGAGAGGTGTTATGTTTAGAGATATTATGCACTTGTGTATTTTCAGGTATAACCAGCAAGACACGAACTAATGATCATCATCACGTTGCTTTAATAAACGGCATCTACGATAAAGGCTGTATTGACCACTCTATGTTCTGTACCATCCAACACACTAACCTCAGGCCAAGTGAGCTCACTTTAGTTGGTTTAGTTTGCCAATGAGACCAGATCCAGGAATGAAGACAAGATGTGCAGAATGTTTCCATTAACCGTGTACTTGACTCTTGCTACGGATCGTGCACTAGACTTTAGATGTGGATCATATCCTATGCTGTTGTTATAGAACTTGTGCCAGGCCGTGTACTGTGTCAGGAAACATCAACTAGAAACTAAATAAGAACAGTCGGCCATCTGTGGGCTCGATTCCAGGTCTGAATAAAGCACATTTGCTGTTACAAGAACACGCGACCATTACAATAGAGCTTGGTATATACAAATATCTGCGCCCAACAACTGCGCCACTTTGAGTCACCAGCACGGTGTCTGGTTGAATGTACGCGCCTTTAGTGATCTGAGAAAAGCCAATTCTGGAAGTTGGCAATCGTAAAATGGCTATCACGGGACCTTTTAAGACCCGATTCCAATAATTGAAATCATTGAAATACACACACAAGGGAGCGCTGTGTTGACCGCGTGATGTGTGTGAGCACACATACATGCAGCATTGAATCAGTTTGACTATACCATTAAGTCTATCATCGATTCCGATGTAAAGCTTGAACCACACTGATATCTTCTTCGAGATATCGAACATTAATTACGTTATCAACGGAGAAAGTGGGTTTCTTATTGACAAATCAAAACACTGCAATTCTTCGTGGGTTATGCTGTGTTTGGTAATTATATATCTCCCGTATAGTTGATTGCACTGCTGTCATAATAGTTTTTGCACTATTTCTCTAGAAGAATCATTGTCTCCAGTACCGCAAGTTCTCAATAGGTATTACAGAAGGTATTATAGAAGGACAGCAGTGGCTGCCACACAGAATATCGCTAATTCTAAATCTTGCCACATAACCTAAATATGTTCATGACTAGTTGTGTTTGAAGAGAAGATTTAAGATTGGAAGGGCGAAGTTCGAGGCCGACGTCGTCAATGAACAACTACATGTATCGTACACTGGCTGGTGTTGATACGAAGCACTCCTGATGCTACTTACTGGTGTAGCCACTAAATGATAACACTGTGTTCCAGCATTGTCTCTTTACTTGATTGTTGATTTCGGGGAACACTGACTCGAGGGAAATCACATCGCCATTGTCTCTCACCAACAAATGGAAGAAATAAACTCAAAGACAATTTACGATTCTCTGAGCATTGCATGAGCATACCTTTGAAGCAATCAGCTAAATTATGCTCTCGTGCATGGGCACATTT
The DNA here is from genome assembly GCA_963921405.1 of Cepaea hortensis. NCBI lineage: Eukaryota > Metazoa > Mollusca > Gastropoda > Stylommatophora > Helicidae > Cepaea > Cepaea hortensis. The sequence goes on from CAWUFQ010000631.1 coordinate 98,752, forward strand.
AGTGTTTACAGCACCTGTTAGGAGACTGAGCATTGCGTGATCATACCGTTGTAGCAATCTGCCATATAATTTATATGTATGTGTAGTGTTTACAGCGCTTGATTGGATACGGAGATTTCGCTATTCTCTCATGCTCGACAACATAATATGTATAAGGTAGCTGACATCAAGCTGTAGGTGTGGCTTCTGCTGCTGTGTGTCATGACATCGACATTATGTCATGAGTCTGGTGTCCACAGCGATCTGTCAGGACACTGACATCGAGTCATAAGTCTTGATTCCGAAGCTGTATGTCTGGTGATTGATATCAGACTGTTAGACTAACATCTATTTATATATGTCAGATGATTGGCATAAAGTCATATGTCTCGTTTCGCTTCAACTAATGTTCGTCAGATCAGTGAAATAAAGGCATGAACTTATCTTGCTTCTGCAGCTGACTGCCAAGGCATTGAAGTTACGCTATAAGTCTGACTTGTCTGTCTATCTGGTAGATCATTGTCAGCAAGCCATAAATCTAATACCACAACTGTCTGTCAGATCATTAACAGTAAGATATGTCTTGATTTCCACCATTGTCTTTCAGTCATTGGCAACAGGCTCTGATGCTGGTTCCCAGGCGTGTAGCAAGTCTCTGTGGTAAACAGCCACCAGTAGTTGTCGGTGTAGCCATGGAAGGCTGACACATTAGCTGTGTTGTAGTGGTCGAGACCGTGAAGATGTACCTGCTAACTGATACAGCGGTACTGTTCAACAACAGATAGAGTGGTACTGGTAAACTACAGGTAGAGCGGTATTGGTCAACGACAGATAACGCGGTATTGGTCAACTACAGATACAGCGGTATTGGTCAACTACAGATACAGCTGTACTGGTCAACAGCAGATAACTCTGTATTTATTAACAACGGATAACTCTGTATTTATCAACAACAGATACAGCGGCACTGGTCAACAGGTGAGAGGCTCCCCTGTACGTCAAATAAACCCATAAGCTGAGGGTGCACAGCAGAAACTGTAACCCGGGAATATCACCATATCACTATACTCAAACATTTGTTTATACCGTCACTGCATTAACACTTCATTATATCAAAATAGATCTCAAGAAAAGACACCTTAGCAAGCAGAGATTCATATTAGTGTGATAGTCCTGCCCAGTATATACATCACTGTAGGTCGAAAGGGTTAAATATAACCATAAATCTTGCAACGTAGTTGTAGTCGCCAAGGAATATTTGAAGTCAACACCGTCAGTACTCTGTTTGCTGTGACAAATGTGACGCTGCCTCACGAAGACATGGACTGGGCAGATATAGTCTTGTACACACTAGTGGTTCTGATCATTTACTACCTGTTAATCGTGAATTTCTGCAATTTAAGATGTAGCAGCACGCAGGTCTAGGTCACCGAAACCGCAGCCCCCCGCCTGCCTGTCCATGCAGACGGTAGAATGCTCCCAAATGTCGTTAGTCGCAGCTGTGAGAGCTTCCAGATGTCGTTAGTCGCAGCTGTGAGAGCTTCCAGATGTCGTTAGTCGCAGCTGTGAGAGCTTCCAGATGTCGTTAGTCGCAGCTGTGAGAGCTTCCAGATGTCGTTAGTCGCAGCTGTGAGAGCTTCCAGATGTCGTTAGTCGAAGCTGTGAGATCTGAACGAATTATCAGATTCATGGACGTAACTTAGTGCACTAGTGCTTCATGAAGCATAGAGAGACACGTATTAAAGTGCGTGTAACAGATTTTCGCGCCAGAGAAGTCTACGGTCATTAGGAAACATTGTGTGTTGGCCGAATGTACACAGATTCGTAATGTAGCTCAGCTACCTTGCAAAGGGATCTCCAGGAAATGCGACGTTGCGCACATGATTAGAAGCTTTGAATATTGTAAGAAATGCACGGAGCAAAGCTGAAACAGGACAAGTCATCGGAAAACACAATAGGGTTGGAGGAATACATTGCAACCATCATGATTTTAATAGTGTTCTTTGTTTACCACAATTTTATTAAGTGACATATACCAGCGTGTAGCCTCTGTGACCATACCGGTCAAGCACATAGACATATGTGAATATTGTTGCATTGTAAACATACTGATTAACGATATAGCAATATGTGAATATAGTGAAAACTATATTCTCATACATATATTCAAGATGGTAGTTCTGTGAAATGGTAAATCACACGACGCTGTATTATATTAAGCGGAAACTCTAAACATGCAATCTAGAACGTGATCTACACCACACTGTGCTTCTGTCAGAGAGGATTCGATTTAAGATACATCACAGATCTTGGATACCGGGTGGAACCATACGACACAAACATGTGCTACTTTCGTTAATTTCCAGGTCATAAGACAAATGATGATTGAAGTTAAGTGTTCCCCTCATAGAATCAAATACATTGTAAACAGCACTGTATAGTCTAGTTTGAATTCTTTGAGCTTTGATACTATTAAGTCTAATTTCTAGAAGAGTTGGAATTCTTTGAGCTTTAATGCTATGAACTCTAATATTTACGAGAGGTCGAATTCTTTCAACTTTCATACTATGTTGTCTAATATCTCGGAGAAGTCTAATTCTTTTGGGCTTTCATACTATGTAGTCTAATATCTCGGAGAAGTCTAATTCTTTGGGCTTTCATACTATGTAGTCTAATATCTCGGAGAAGTATAATTCTTTGGGCTTTCATACTATGTAGTCTAATATCTCGGAGAAGTATAATTCTTTGAGCTTTGATCCTATGAAGTCTAGTATCAAGAAGAGTTCGAATTCTTTGAACATTGATACTATGAAGAAAACCAAATATTTGTTTAGACAGGCGGAATATCAGGCAAACGTTTAAGGAGATTGTTATAGCTGAAATCACCGTGTAGTCGATACACAAGTTTGTATAAATAATTCATTTATTCGTGTAGCATTATGGTTTGTGAAACATTCGAAAAAGAAGAATTTGCTAATTGTACATTTCTCGATTAAGCGTTGGGCTAGATAAATGCATTGGAAACTGGTAGTTAGTGAACAACGTAGGCACATAGTGATGCTCCAAGGCAGCTGTCAGTGCTGAACTTTGAATGTCATTTGTGTACACGTCAATTTCCCCATTTACTACAGTATTCTGAACATGTCTAAATGTCAGTTTCTGCATTGACTACTGTATTCTGAACTGTCTACATGTCAATGACTCCGTTGACAACTGTATTCTGAACATGTCTACATGTCAATGACTCCGTTGACAACTATATTTTGCACATGTGTACATGTCAGTTTCCCCATTGACTACTGCATTATGCACATGTGTACATGTAGGTCTCCTCATTGACTTCTGCATTATGCACATTGCTCATGGAGAAATAAGCTATACTTGTTTGTTTCAAACACAAGCTTGTTGATAATTTCACATGCATTTCGTCAAATGGTAAACAAACATTACTTCGGTATTTGACACATAATGAATCAACTATTATTCACTTCTTATTATTGCTCGAACACCTAGAACTTGAAGCCGTCGGTGGCTTGTGGTATTTGGTAAGTTAAGATGTCAAGATAGCCATGTCTGAATCACAGAGAGTGCCCGCACAATCAGGGACTTCATCGTAGGAATAATGTTTAAATGAAGATGCTAAACGTAGCCAAGGCATTCTTCTGATGAATATATACACGTGCTATTTACAGTTAAGACCTGACAAAGTACCATACATCTTAGAGAAAAGTGTCTTTATATTTATTCGTAGGTGTAAACTGAAGTGGTAATTTATATTTAGCAACTATGCTCCTTGTGAAATCTACGTCCACATTATCAGGACAATGATCGCAATACATTCGTCAATCTCAATTTATTTTTTAATGTCATTATTACAACTCTCTTATGCCATACGTTTTTATTAGTTCTATAGTGAGTAGTTATGTATCTTCTTGCAGTTGTCACAAAGAAATGTAGCAAATTATTGAGACATACACTCATTGTAAAATGTTTAAGAACATTTCTTTGGTAGACTGTGCATACCGCAATTAAAACTTTGACCTTGTTGCATGTGTAAACACTGTTGAGCTGCACAAACCATAAGTCGAGAAACAGATCCTAGATTGGGAAAACGCTGGGATGAAGCAGAGTTTGGTGGCTATTTTGTGTGAACCTTGTTTCTAATGGACAGAGGTCACGGAGATGGCGAAGCGGAGCCTCGGCAGGCAGACGACCCTCCTGCAGATGGTGGATTCTCTAATGACGTGCCGTGTCTGCTTCTGTATCCCTGCTACATCATCATGGCCCTCTACATCGCCTTTATCGCCTACCTGACCGGTGTTATGGTGGCCTGCAGTGTTTCCCGCTGCGACTAGTACAGCGTGTTGGTCTCTGACCTGTGTTGTCTCAAGGGAAGTTGTCCAAGCAACTATTATTATAGCCTTTAACGGCCGATCGTGGGAAGGACACAGTACACGGGTTCATAACCGGGCCCGGAAAAGATAGAAACACATACAGGAGAAAATCGTGGAAAGCTGACGGATGTTATGACAATAAGTGCCGAGTTAGAGGATAATATTTACCATTAATGGGAGTACCGCTCAAAAATATAAATGGTTTAGGTGACTGATAGCTGGCTAGCATTTTTGTGCCCCAGTCTTCATATTGACCACTCTATGATACTAGCGCGGGAGTGCACAGGAAAGTCACATACTACCAGCAGCCTTATGGCTGAGTCACCACTCGAAGACACCAGTCTAGAGGTACATAGAGCAGTCACGTACTGGGCAGTAACTGTTTCAATGAACAATCCATGGCACCAGTCTAGAGGTACATAGAGCAGTCACGTACTGGGCAGTAACTGTTTCAATGAACAATCCAAGACACCAGTCTAGAGGTACATAGAGCAGTCACGTACTGGGCAGTAACTGTGTCAATGAACAACCCAAGACACCAGTCTATAGGTACATAGAACAGTCGCGTACTGGGTAGTAACTGTTTCAATGAACAACCCAAGACACTAGTCTAGAGGTACATAGAGCAGTCACGTACTGGGCAGTAACTGTTTCAATGAACAACCCAAGACACCAGTCTAGAGGTACACAAAGCAGTCACGTATGGGCAGTAACTGTTTCAATGAACAATCCAAGACACTAGTCTAGAAGTAAATAGAGAAGTCACGTACTGGGCAGTAACTGTTTCAATGAACAACCCAAGACACTAGTCTAGAGGTACATAGAGCAGTCACGTACTGGGCAGTAACTGTTTCAATGAACAATCCATGGCACCACTCTAGAGGCACACAGAGCAGTCACGTACTGGGAAGTAACTGTTTCAATGAACAATCCATGGCACCACTCTAGAGGCACACAGAGCAGTCACGTACTGGGAAGTAACTGTTTCAATTAACAATCCATGGCACCAGTCTAGAGGTACACAGAGCAGTCACGTACTGGGCAGTAACTGTTTCAATGAACAATCCAAGACACCAGTCTAGATGTTCAAATGATATTTCTGAGCAGTGACCTTTGTATCTTAATCTGATCAGTGGCCAATCAAAGACACCAATCTAGAAGTACTCAATACCGCAGGTGTGCTTAACAATCACTATTTGGCCATCAGACTTACGATGGATCCGTGTGTTCAGTTGATGGTTAAATGTGCTTACATATTGTTCAGTCTGGTGGTCATCGTGGCTGCCGCGGGCAGACTGCTCATGGTGACTCTCTTCTAGGACATCCGTCGCAGCATGGTCAACATGAAAGAGAGCTCCATCTTCAGGCGTCGACTCAGGCGCTGGACACATCCAGATTACACTGACCGGTACGCTTAAGATAACATTACCGACGCCATAGCAGTGTATCAACGACTGTTGTAGTTAATACCGCTAATAGCTTATCGAGAATCTGTGGAAATTCATGAACGCCTACGCCAGCTGGCATGGCAGTTGATGATGATGATTAATAGCCTAGTACTGAGTAGTATTTACAACGTACTAAAACATTGGATCACTGGTGTAGCTTTCTACGCTTGATATACCAAAGGGCATCTGTATCGAATTTTACAACGATAAATAAAGCGAAATATTATTTGTAATAATATTATAACATATCAACATTCAAAAATGTATTTCAATGAACACGGAGATGGCAAAGCGGAGCCTCAGCAGGCAGAAGACCCTCCTGCAGATGGTCGATTCTATGATGACTTGCTGTGTCCGCTTCCGTATCCCGGCTACATCATCTTGGCCTTCTACATCGCCTTTATAGCCTACCTGACCGCTGTGATGGTAGCCTGTAGGGTATCCTACATTAATTACATTTAGTATCGTTTATTTTATTCTTGTTTTGTACAAATGCAGTATTGTAGGAATGTGGTCAATACTACTGTACAAAGATATGGGTTGATTTTTAGAGCTGAATATACAGATTATCTTGTCATCTTCCTCTTCTTCGTTCTTCTTTCAAGGTTGTGAGTCACACCTGGATATGCACATCAAAGGTCAGTGTGTCCGACCTGGGAATTCACTTGTTTACGGTTTGCTAATGTAAAATTCACGTTTCCGAAATGTGGACTGAAAGATAATGTTATTTTTTAAAATGTCATGTTGGGTTCTTCATTGAAAACATTGTTTTAATTGGCAGGAACAAATTAGTTTTTCATTTCAAACATTGTTTCAATTGACTGAAACAAATTCATGCTCTGCTACTTATCCTTAATGTAACGTAATCTTGGGAAATTAATGTGATAGTTTCCAATGGCTGTCTCATGTATACCATAATGAATTACTACACCTGGTCGAGAAACAGTGTTATTATATGTATTTAACTAGTTAGGTTGGTGAGAACACTAAGTCTGCACGAAGTGAGGAAGTCACGAAGTCTTCACGGATTGATGATGTTACCAATAACTGCACGGAATGATGAGGTCACGAAATCTGCACGGATTGATGAGATCATGAAGTCTGTACTGTTTGATAAGGTCACTCCTTCCCACGGAGTACTGAGTATCTGCAGGTTTCTCTGGCCACTCCTTGTCGAACTCCCTGCTCAATATTATACACATGATCCAAATAGCCCTGACCACATCTGCCTGATCCACTGAAAAAGATCCGACGGATTCTCCTTATTTTTAATTTAATATTTTGTTTTTAATTGAAGCACACCACTGTGCACGAAACATCTTCTCCCTTCGCAGCGTGCTCCGTGAGTCCGTTACGATCAAGCTTTGTTCTGGGCACGTAGATTTCAGAATGTTTAACACTTAATGTGTTTACGCTGGTTGTGTAGAGGAGATTACCGCAGCTGGTTTTATTTATGGATTTTAGATATTGAATAAAATAGATGGGTTTGTAACTTTTGATATTGATTTTAGTGATTGGTTGAGAAGATTGTAGAATTAATTTACCAATTAGAATTAAGTGATGGTGGAATTAGCCTGACCTTGTGATGCCGAAGTAGTCAAGGTTATCATATTGCAGGTGGTGAAAATGTAATCCATCTGGGTTAATAAACGAAGTATCAGTATACTACTGCCATTGTCTTCCGGCACCACTTCATTACAATGATGTTGTCTTGTTTAATAACTTTATAACACTGTTGTTGTCTTGTTTAATAACTTTATAACTAGAAGATCAAGTGGTTTGGTCATGTCGGTAGAATGCAACACCAGCAACTACCATCACTGGCCTTACATCAAAGATCATCTGCGACGAGACCAAGAGGACGTCTAAGAAGAAAATGGATTGACGACATCAAAGACATTGTACAATCACACGGAATGACACTATCCAGTGCTGCCCACCGGGCGCTGGAGCGCAAATTATTCCTCCCCACGACGCTTGACGGCAGAATTGGAAGATGATGATGATGATCATGATGATGATGATGATGATGATGATGATGAATAACATTATAACAATGTTTTTGTCTTGTTGTCTTGTTTAATAACTTTATAAACTGTTGCTGTCTTGTTTAATAACATTATAATAATGTTGTTGTCTTGTTTAGTAACATTATACAACTGTTGTTGTCTTGTTTAGTAACATTATACAACTGTTGTTGTCTTCTTTAGTAACATTATATAACTGTTGTTGTCTTGTTTAGTAACATTATAACACTGTTGTTGTCTTGTTTAGTACCATTATACAACTGTTGTTGTCTTGTTTAGTAACATTATACAGCTGTTGTTGTCTTGTTTAGTAACATTATAACACCGTTGTTGTCTTGTTTAGTAATATTATGACATTGTTGTTGTCTTATTAAGTAACATTATAACACTCTTGTTGTCTTGTTTGTAACTTTATAACACTTTTGTTGTCTTGTTTAGTAACATTATAACACTGTTGTTGTCTTTTAAGTAACATTATAACACTGTTGTTGTCTTTGTTTAATAACTTTATAACACTGTTGTTGTCTTGTTTAGTAATATTATAACACTGTTGTTGTTTTGTTTAGTAACATTATAACCAGGCTTGTCCATGGGACACATTTTTCAGTCCCATTCCCATTCCATCCCACGGTAATTTTGCCTGTCCCATCCCATGGGATTCCCATGATAATACTAATATGGAATACAGTTCAAATAAAATTATGAAACTTATGAAAGTTTAGGGTTAGTGGACTAAATAGGACTATATGTACAAAGAGACATGTAAAACAACATAATTTATTAATTTTAATATTCAAGAGTATTTCATTAAAACAAAGTTTAATCTAAATATGACAGTTCAGTGTCATTCTGACGATCTTATTCTGTTTCAGAGTCACTCTGCTCATTCAGCACATTATCAATTTCCTGCTGATCGACTGTTTCTAACAATTCAGTTAATCCATGTACTCCCTGAACCATTTCCACAATTTTCATCATACATGCAAATCTGATATACACAGAGTTTATAACGAGAGCTGGTAACATCCGTTTTCGTAACTTACTCAACAACAATCCAGCTGCACTAAATACGCGCTCTACTGCCGCTGAGGACACTGGTATGGCCAAAACAATTTTCGCACTTTCTGTTAGCAGTGGAAATCTATGTTAATTTTTCCAATAATTTAATGGTTGTGAAGTTGGTTGCCGTAATTGTTGAAACATGGTGACTTCATCCTCAAGGCATTTGTTTCAGGGGTCATCAAACTTAAGTGCTTTGTTTGGTGGAGGATCAAAAAATAAGTCAAAATCACTTTTCGGCTTTTGTTCTACAATTCCTGCTGCTTCACATACAGCAGATGATTCAGAAGAAAGATTTAAATCTTTGATGAATGAAATAACAGCTGGAACAACAGACTTAGAAAAGGCGATCCAATCATTGGCCCATTTATTGGTGTCCACATTCCCTTTCTTCTTAGTAACAACTGACTTGACCATGAGTTCTATTTTGGCTTTAATGTCAACTCCAGTAAGGAATGCTGCAGTAACTTCCAAAGAACCGCCGCAATATGGCCAAAGTTTTTCTCCAATAATTTTCTGAAAGTTCTGACAATATGTCTTCACCATGCTGCTGGAAGTTTCTTCGTCAATATCAGCAATAACTTTGTACAACTGATAATCTAGGAGGAAGTATAACAGCAACATTAAATGAGATGTAGCACCATGAATTTCTAGTTTGTCAAAAAAAGTTTTTAATTTCTAATGTATGTACAGCATTCCTTTAATCTGAACAATATTCGAAATGTGGTTTAAGAATTCTTCATCATCTTTATTAAAGTAATGCTGGTAATTTTTTTAAATGGGCATTGAAACGTTGGTAATATGATCGCATGCACGCATTTATTAATTTGTCCGGTGTCCCACCACGAGATAAAGAATTGATACAAGTATATAAAGAAAAATAAAGGATAAAAGGATTTAAAAAGGTTAAAATAAAAGTTGCTATGACTTGGCTACTGTTCCATGTGTCCCATGGGAAATACCAATGTTTTCTGTCCCGTCCCATCCCATCCCATGGGACATTTCCCATGGGATTCCTATAGTAATCCTATTCCCATGGACACGCCTGATTATAACACTGTTGTTGTCTTGTTTAGTAACATTATAACACTGTTGATGTCTTGTTTAGTAACATTATAACACTGTTGTTGTCTTATTAAGTTACAATATAACACTGTTGATGTCTTGTTTCATACCATTATAACACTGTTGTTGTCTTGCTTAATAACTTTATAACACGTTTGTTGTCTTGTCTAGTAACATTATAACACTGTTGATGTCTTGTTTAGTAACATTATAACACTGTTGTTGTCTTATTAAGTTACAATATAACACTGTTGATGTCTTGTTTCATACCATTATAACACTGTTGTTGTCTTGCTTAATAACTTTATAACACGTTTGTTGTCTTGTCTAGTAACATTATACCACTGTTGTTGTCTTGTTTAGTAACATTATAACACTGTTGTTGTCTTGTTTAGTAACATCATAACACTGTTGTTGTCTTATTAAGTTACGTTATAGCACTGTTGTTGTCTTGTTTAGTAACATTATAACATTTTTGTTGTCTTGTTCAGTAACATTATTTCACTGTTGTTGTCTTATTAGTAACATTATAACACTGTTGTTGTCTTGTTTAATAACATTATATCACTGTTGGTGTCGTATTTAGTAACATCAAAGCACTGTTGTAGTCTTGTTTAGCAACATTATAACACTGTTGATATCTTGTGTAGTCCGTTTATAAGACAATTGGTGGCTTATTTAGTATGTTTATAACAATTATCTTGTTTAACAGTTTACAACACAGACAGTCCACAGAATTGGCAGCATTCGTCTCAGGAAAAACATGTCCGTTGCTACCGACGTCTTCTTGAGTTCTTCGTCCAGGCTCCATTATTCACTTTGCATGAAGCTTTTGCTTGACAGATTCTGTTCTAATTCTTTGTCACGCATCTTTCATTTCCTGTTCTGATTGCCCATGTGCATTTAAATTTATTAATTTGGTCAAGCATGGTCTCTTCTATTGTTATATAGTGAACCTTGAAATGTAAATGAACAAATTAGGGAGACCTTGGAAGCAACTGAGGTGTGGTTCCTAAGACGAATGTTGCGAATTCCTTGGACTGCTGTAGTACTTGCTTGCATGCTTGTGTTCGTTGGCTTGAGCTCCAACGCGAAGTCCTGTATGTCGGATGAAGGCATCCTGTTGTCCAACATCAGTGTGATGTCATACAGGACCTGAGGTTTGCGTGAGTATCCGTTGAACCATGTCTGGCTTATTGGTGTGCAGACTGGTGGCTTAGCGCCGTACAGGCAGACACTCTCCGACTTCGGAGGAACTGCTGTAGTAATTAACAACGATTGCCTGAAAGAGGCTAATGAAAGGAATGAGACAAACAACTTTATATGGTCATGTGATGAAAAGAGAGGCATTGGAGAACATCGTGACAACTGGAAAGATCAAGAGCAAGAGAGGCAGGGGTCCACCAAGAGAAATGATCATGGGTGGACTGAGACGGTGGCAATGAGGAATATTGTCATCAGAGTTGATCCAGAATACCAAAGCCCGAAATCTTCGGAGATACATGAACGGCTACTCCAGCTGGGAAGGCACTTGATGATGATTGTTATATCGCATTTTGGTGACGTCTTTCTCATTGCTTCTCTGTTGCTTCTATTGTCTTGATATTCAAGCAATGTTACCATTGTTTATGGGTTGTTGTTTTTTTTCATATTCAAGAAATGTTCATTTATGCACTTGCTATTCTTACAATATTCGACAATTGTTAGAGTTCATTTGCGATTTCAATTATCAATACTGAATTTTCTGTGTAGCGTTGGCTGGTTTTACTGTAACCTCCAACTTGTGTTACTAACCTCTTTTTCATCCCTTTCACTATTGTTTCACTAGAAGAGAGAGAGAGAGAGAGAGAGAGAGAGAGAGAGAGAGAGAGAGAGAGAGAGAGAGAGAAGGAGAGAGAAGGAGAGAGTTGAGAGAGAGGGAGGGAGAGAAAGAGAGACAAAGAGTAGATGTATTATGGGGCTTTGGGGCCAAAAGGGTCGGGGCACCACAGGAGCGCCAAAACAACAGCCCCCTAGGGATCCAACCCCCGGGGCCCCGCCCCCCTAGGCCCCGGGGCGCCATCCTCCCGGAGCGCACGCACGGGTCGCCTACAGGTGACCGAGCCGTCGATTTAGAGGGTATCATCCACAGACATACCAAGATGCGCACCGCGAAGAACAACTGTAAGTGGCTACGGCTACATTCCACAGAGCCCTGCAATCGTAGCTGTATGAGGGACTACTGCAAAGTCCATGCAGTGTTAATACGGAAGGGCTCATTTATTAAACCATGTCGGAAATGTGGGAAGGGAGTCAACAACCTCCTAGAACTATGCAAAGAATGTGGATATGACAAGGAGTATCACCGAATCTGGTATGAAGAGAAGGTAAAGGACTATAATGCAGAGATTCGGCGAATTGCTAAGATTATAGTGGATTGAACTTTCAATTAGAGAGATGTAAAGTCATCAGTGTACTTACACACCTACCTGTTAGAGACTGACGGATCTGTGTATTTAGTCATGCCTACGCTGAATCAATTGAAACGGCAAGCCCGCGAGTATGGCATGCCATACAGTGGGAGGAGGAAGGCCGTACTTGATGGGGAAATATCCAGAGCACGTGAGATGGCTAGGGCCTCCCTGCTCGAGAAGAACCCCAATCTACATGGGGCACGACTTGAAGCAGGGATTACCACCGCTTTGTACATGGTACCGCCGCGGACCGAGCTGCGATCGACGCCGAGCGACGACACCGCGCCCAACAACGTGCTCAACGCCACGCCGACCTCGAAGCAGAGTTCCTTGCCCGAGCTGATAGTGTGCGAGAGGAAACGGATGATGAGTTGGCGGAGCTAATTCGCAATGCACCCGAATTGAAACTCACCCGGGAGATTGAGGGGAGCCTGAGAAAAATCAAATCAAATCAAATCAAATCAACTTTATTAGGGTCACAAATTGGGCGCGCAGGCCCGTCTTACATTCGGCCCTTCCAATCACTCGTCTTTCGTTCATCAAGAGCATTATACATTTACATAGGAAGATAAAATAAACATTGTGAAATGAATGTTGTAAACATAAACAAGGCTAATTACCATGTTATGAAGCCCATCTCCCACCTATCCATACATCACCCCACCCACACAACACCCCCACCTACCCACACACACGCGCACCAAGGAACACATACACACCCCCACCTACCGACACACATGCACACCAAGGGACACATATATACACCACCAACCGATCCATCCCCCTCCCGCACATCCCCCACCCACACACACTGCCCTCACCTGATCCCCCAACCAAAACACACTCGCCACCCACAAACATTCCCCCACCAACCCACACATCCTACGCCCATCCACAAACACATACTACCCCACACATCCTCTCCCCACCCACACCTCAAACCACCCATCCCCCAGCCACATCTCCATCGACAACATATTCCCCACTCATGCACACAATCCCCCACCAACCCACACATCGCACATCCACTCACACATTCCCAAACCATACACACACATCCCCACCAACTGACATGTCCCTACCCCCACCTCACACACACACATCTCTCTAACCACCCATACATCCCCAATCCACTAACACACACCCCACCACCCACACATACAACTTCCACCCACCCACACATGCCTTAACCTAATCCCCCACCACACAATCCCCCACCCGCACATCACATACACCTCCTATCATGCACTATTCCCAACCCACGCACCACACACACACATATCCCTCACCAACACATCCCCACTTACACACCACACACATATCCCCCACCCAGATACCACACAATATTCCCACCCACACCCACACCCATACCCTTACCCATCCACCCCACATACCCCCACTCACACAACACAAAAACAAAACAAAACACAAAAATCCCCCACCCACACACACATACCTCACCCACACAATATCCCCAACCAACACACCACACACCTCTCCCCACCCACACACGCATTCCCTACCCGTCCACCAACACACACTCACTCACGCATACATTCTCCACTACGCACCCACACCCCCCCCCCCCCAACCAAACATCTCTCGATCACAATACCCCTACCCCACACACATCCTCCACCCACTCACACATCCCACCCCGACACATACAACTCCCTCACCCACTTACACATCCCTAAGCCACTCACTCACACACCCCCACCCACACATTCCCCATCCAAACACACACATCTCCCACCAACACTCCCCCACATACTTCCCCCAACCACCACAATCCCCTACTCACCCATACATATACCCCATTCATACGCACATTCCCCGCACCCATCACACACATCCCCCACACCACACACTATCCTCCACCCATACCTCCACAAACATACCCTCCACCCATACATCATTCACACATCCCCCACCAACACACCGCACAAATATCTCAAACCCACACACCATACACTTCTCCCCACCCACCCTTGCATCCCCAATCCACCCAACACAATCCCCTACCCACACAACCCCGCCTCCTACACATACTTCCTCAAACCGTCCACACATCTCCACCCACATAAACACACATCCCCTGCATCCGTCCCATAGACATATCCTCCACCCATACACACATCCCCCACACCCATTCCAACACCCCTACTTTCACCCCCACACATCCATACACACATCCCACCAACACCCACAAATACCACTACCCACCAAAACCAACACACCCCAACCCATCCAAACGCATACCCCCACCCACACACCCCCACCCACACATATCCCCACACTCACACATATCCTCCACATACACTCACACTTCCTCACATCTAGACACATACAAAATGTCTCACGATAGTATTGAAACTAGTATGAAGAAACTCTCACACTTTACTCACACACATACACTGACACTTGTCATGAGCAGTCTCATAAAAATGTTAAACATGGAGAAAAATGTGTACATAAAATGTATGTGACGTAAAAATAGTGATGCTCTCTCTCTCTCTCTCTCTCTCTCTCTCTCTCTCTCTCTCTCTCTCTCTCTCTCTCTCTCACACACACACACACACACACACACACACACTCACTCACTCTCACGCTCACACATTCACTCTTCCGCTCATTCATTCACTCTCCCGCTCATTCACTCTCCCGCTCACTCATTCACTTTCCCGCTCACTCATTCACTTTCCCGTTCACTCATTCACTCTCCCGCTCACTCATTCACTCTCCCGCTCACTCATTCACTCTCACGCGTTCTGTCTCTCATTCACTCTCACTGACTCTCTCACTCAAACTACAGTAATGAACATTAGTTTATATTATGCATGATAAAATCAAATGGTATTTAACTGATAATATGACAGATGAGAATACACAAACATATGGATTCGCGTGTTACATAACATGCGTGTTACATGACATGCATCTGCTCAGCTCTCTCTCTCTCTCTCTCTCTCTCTCTCTCTCTGTATTCTTTCATATACACACACTCACACGCATGCGCGCGCTCACACACACACACACACTAACACATCAACTCTCCCACTGTCTAACTCTCTAACACACAATCCTTCACACACACACACACACACACACACACACACACACACACACACTCACTCTCTCAATCACACTCTCTCACACATACACATGAACGCATGCACATGAACGCACGCACGCCTACATTCCCTCACTCACTCTCACACATACACGTACGAATGCATGCACTGACACATTCCCCCACCATTTCTCGCTCAATCACTCTCTCCACACACACGCATGCACGTGCGCACACACGCATCCACTCTCTCCCTCTCTCTAACACCCACTTCTCTCTCTCTCTCTCTCTCTCTCTCTCTCTCTCTCTCTCTCTCTCTCTCTCTCGCTCCCACACGCACACATATATAGTGAACAATTATAGTTAAACAATTATAATGAACAATTATACTGAACAATTATACCAGTAAATGAATTATGGTGGCATATAGTCGGTATGCATTAAGTATTGAAAGAGTTTTCGGTTAAATGTGTAGGGACTCATTGGAGTTTTCAGATCTGGAGGCAGATCATTCCATAAGTGAGCACCAGAATAGGCGAAACATGTTTTGTATAGGTTCAATCTAGGCTTTGAGACATGTAACAAATTTAGGCGCTTGCTGTTCATTGCATTAGATTGAATCAGCGGCAGAAGATACTCTGGGGTATTTTGAGATATAATTTTATTCACTAATTTGGCTTTGTTGAAAAGGAAGCGCTTTTGTAGTGGTAGAAGTCTTAGATGACTGTACAAATTATTACTTTCAACGTGCTTTATGCCAGAAACCAGACGAATAGCTCGGTTTTGTAGAGAACATAGTCGTTTTAAATTAGATTTAGGGCAACCATCCCAAACTGTGGAACAGTAATCGAGATGTGATTGGATATAGCATGTATAGAATATTTTTCGTGTGCTTTCGTCCAGGAAGTGCTGAATTTTAGCAAGTTGGTAAACTTTTTGTGCTATTTTCTTGGTAAGAGCGTGAACATGAGAGCTCCAGTTCAAATGGCTGTCTATTAAAAGCCCTAGTGTTTTATGTTCAGTCACATTAACTATAGGTAACGTGCCCATGCGGAGTTCGAGCGGTGATCCAGTTATGGCTAGTGTCTGTAGTTTTTGTCTGGTCGTTATTAGCATGGATTTGGTTTTGTCGATGTTAATTTGCATGCGGTTTTCATTGCTCCATCTAGTAAGATTATCAAGTTCCTTTTGTAAAGAATTCTCTAATTCACTACGGTTTTCTTGACTAGTATATATAGTACAGTCGTCTGCAAATAGATCACAAGTTGTATTGATATATAAAGGAAGATCATTAATATAAACTGCAAAATATACAGAAAATATGAAGCAAGCGTCCCAGAAGGTAGCGTCGACTATGATGAGCCTGGACTATTTATGTTTTCGATGGAGCCCGCCATCAAAGCCCTGGTGGTAAAAGGGTTGGGGGATTATGGCAGCGTTAAAATGCAGCTGTATCTCCATCTAAAATACTATCGCACCACCCCAGAAGGCGAACAGATTACAGCAATCGCCGCCCATGGAAGCAGGAACTATGAAGTACTGCACGAGGGGGAAATTGATGAGGGGCTGAAGCTCGCCAGAGCCAAGATATTCGCTGACAGTGAGTGCTTCACTGAACAGGGTTCGGATTGGGCCTATGATGAGTGTGTGCAGCTCGACCTCTACATCGCGAAATACCAACCATTCCGAGGCTCTAGCTACTTCGCGACCCCCAGCTTCATCCCACCACGCAGTGTTGTGAATGTGAAGAATGAGGACAACCGCTGCTTTGAATGGGCCATACTCTCAGCGCTCTACCCAGTAGCACATGGAGAGCATCCTGATAGGCTCAACAATTATAGCGCCCACCTGGGAGAGCTAAACTTTGAAGGAATCGAGTTCCCAATGCAGCTGACCAGCATTGCAAAGTTTGAAAACCAGAATCCTACCATAGCCATCAGAGTCTTTGGGTGGAACAAAGGACCAACCATACTCCGAACCAACACACTCCAGCGCACCCAAATCAACCTCTTGCTCCAGTGTAAGGATGAGAATAGGCACTATGTCTGGGTCAAGGATGTGGGGCGGCTTCTATATGGAAACAGCAAACACAAGGGTAAGAAGTATCCATGTCTCAATTGTCTCCACATACACTCCTCTCAGGAAACCTTGGACCAACATGTGCCACTCTGCCAAGGCATCAACACAGCCTGCCAGGTGAATGTCATGCCTAAAGAGGGAAAGATGAATTTCAAGTCCCTCCAGAAACAGATGAGGGCACCATACATCATATACGCAGACTTTGAGACCTTGAACGTTCCAGTACATGGTGCGGCAATGGATCCAAGCCAGAGCAACACGCGACAACTTGCCCAGCAGCCCCCCTGCGGCTTCGGCTACACCATTGTACGCTGCGACGGCCTCACCACAAACCCTGTCGTATATCGTGGGAAGGACGCCGCCGACGAATTCCTCAAACGCTTGGGACGAGAGCAGGCCACCATCCACCACAAGTTACAGCGGCCGGCTCTGATGGTGCTGGGGCAAAAAGACCGTGAAGACTTTGCCTCCGCCACCACCTGCCACATCTGTAAAGAGCCGCTGGAGGAGGACAATGTGAGAGACCACTGCCATATTACAGGCAAATACCGGGGCGCTGCCCACAATGTATGTAATCTAGCATGGCGCATCAACAGAGACAAGCTGAGGATACCTGTAGTCTTTCACAACCTCAGAGGATACGACTCCCACATCATCATGCAAGCGGCCGGCCGTCTGGACTGGGGAAAAAGAACAGTCTACAAAAAGAAGAAAGACGGCCAATGGCAAACCAAACAAGTAGACAACACAACAATCACCTGCATACCAAACACCATAGAGAAGTACGCCTCCTTCACCATCGGTCAGCTGCAATTCATTGACAGCCTACAGTTCATGAATAGCTCTCTAGACACCCTGGTAGGGAACCTCAGCGAGCTGACACACTGCGGTAAATCAATGGCTCTGACACGTAGAGGCAACGATATAATCTCAAGATGTGAGACGTGCAACATTGAGAAGCACACCCCCTGGGCTGTCTTAATGAGTAAGTTCAGGACCACGCTAAGCCAGTGCCAGTCACATCTCCTTCTCCGTAAGGGTGTATACCCCTACGAATATATGGACAGCTTCGAGCGCTTTGCAGAGGACCGCCTACCACCCAAAGAGGCATTCTACAGCAAGCTCACCCGAGAAGGAATCAGTGACTCTGACTATGCCCACGCCCAGAAAGTGTGGCAGGAGCTCGATTGCAAAACACTCGGAGGCTACCATGACCTATACCTGAAAACAGACGTCGGTCTGTTGGCTGATATGTTCGAGGCATTCCGAGACACCTGTATGGAGGTATATCAGCTCGACCCAGCCCACTACATCAGTGCACCAGGCCTGGCATGGGACGCACTCCTAAAAAAGACGAAGGTGCAACTCGAGCTCCTAACCGACTTGGATATGCACCTCCTCTTTGAGAAGGGTCTCCGAGGGGGTGTGGCCATGGTCTCCAAGAGGTATGCTAAGGCCAACAACCCCAAGACTTCAGACTATGACCCCACAACACCCAATTCATGGATCATGTACCTCGATGCAAATAACCTGTATGGATGGGCCATGATGGAATACCTCCCCACTGGTGGGTTCCAATGGGCCAATCCAACTCTCGAGGAGGTACTCAACACCCCCGACAACGCCCCAGAGGGATGGCTTGTTGAGGTTGATATGAAGTACCCAGCGCATCTACATGAAGCCCACAGCGACTATCCGCTAGCTCCAGAAACCATGACCGTCCCAGAGGCCTGGTTGAGCAGCTATCAGCGCGAGCTCCAGAACAAACTGGGGGGTAAGTTTACGGAGCAAACAAAGCTGGTACCTCACCTCCACAACAAGGAGCGATACGTCGTTCACTACCGCAATCTCAAACTCTATCACAGCCTCGGTCTAGAGGTCACCCAAATCCACCGAGCCATCAAGTTCAGTCAGTCCCAATGGATGAAGCCCTACATAGAGATGAACACCTCTCTACGGGCCCAAGCCAAATCGGAATTTGAGAAGGACTTCTTTAAGCTGATGAACAATGCCGTCTTTGGGAAGAGTATGGAGAATGTTCGCAAGCGTATCAGAGTCAACCTTGTCAGAGGCACCGAGACTGACCGACTGCGAAAATTAATCGCCAGCCCCAACTACGAATCGTGTAGAATCTTCGATGGTGGACTGGTGGCGGTGCACAGCATCAAGAACAAGGTCCAGCTGAATAAACCCGTCTATTGTGGGCAGGCCATCCTGAACCTATCCAAGCACCTCATGTACGACTTCTGGTACAACCGGCTTAAACCCCAATACGGTAATAGACTCCAGCTCTGCTACACAGATACTGACTCTCTTCTACTTCAGGTGGAGACTGAGGATGTGTACGCGGACATGAAGGCTCACCCCGACTGGTACGACTTCTCAGATTATCCACGTGGCCACCCCAACCATTCGACTGCGAATAAAAAGGTGGTCGGCAAATTCAAAGACGAGTGCAATGGTCGTTCGATAGCTGAGTTCGTCGGTCTCAGACCAAAGATGTACTCAATCCTAGAGGAGACCATCAGCATTAAGAAAGCTAAAGGAGTGGCTCGGACAGTTGTGAAGAAGGACCTCAGACACGAACACTACAAGGACAGTCTGTTCAGCCGGCGGGAATACAAACACACACAGGTGGCCATCCGAAGCAAGGGCCACCAGATAGGGGTTTATGAGATGAATAAAACATCTCTGAGCCCCATGGACACGAAAAAGTGGATTTGTGCTGATGGTATCAACACTAGGGCCTACGGCTTCCTAGAATCCTGCTAGGGGGTAGCTGCGTGTCTGGGGAGACAACGAGCAGCTCCTCGCGCACAAATCCACGAGCCGGCCCATCCACCAGATAGTAAAGAGAGGGCCGCCCCTCTTGCTGGGTGATATGACTAATCTTGTGCACGGTCAGCGACCATGTAGGATCAGTGGCCCGACGCTGGCCCCCTTCAAGCTCGCCCGCCGAATAGAGATACCTGACCTGCGAGTCGGCTGGAATCAAAGGTTCCTTACGCCCGATAGCGCGGCGGGCGGGCGCGGCTGGAGCGTGGGAGACGGACGAATCCTTAATCGCCTCAGCTGGCTTCCTACCAGTCAAACGCGTCACCTCATTATTGATCGCAGCGACTACCTGGGGTAGAGCTCTCACCCATTCGACCGACCGTTCATCTGAGCCTCGGGCAGCGAGTAACAACTCCTGGGCATATTGGGCCCCGAACAGTCTCTCTGCCAGAGTGCGGTTGAACCGCTCGACAATGGCCTGCTGACGATGGTTCCCTGCCTGCCCACGACGTACCTGTGTCTTATGCTTAGCCACCAACTGACTGACGGCACCCATAAACTCCCGCCCAGGGTCAATCTGCAAAAGATTAGGCCATCTGAGCGGCCCGCGTTTATAGATCCGCCCAAGTGCTGATGCGCCCGCGTCGCTACTCTTATCTGTTAGCGGCTCAGCCTCCTTGTAGCGTGAGGCAACATCAACCACCGTCAAGGCATACCTATAGGTCCTGGCCGTGCGACCAGAACCAACGCGATCATGTGGGAGAAACAAAAGATCTGCCTGATGGACAGCATTCGGTGTGGACTCGGCGATGTGGGGTCGTGGAATATAGCGAGGCCGTGGCAGGTAGATTTGCCAGATAGCCTGCTTCTGAAGTCACTCCCTAGCCACAGTCTCACTGACCTTAGCTGCCGCGGCCAACTTCTTCACAGCGGAATGTCCTTTCCAATAACCTTGCGGGCTGTAGTAAACACGCTCCATTATTGTAAGGCCATATCACATATCTCTATAACAACCACCCCAAGAGGGAGCCCAAGATGGGGATGTCCTTGATTGGTGAGTTGGGCCCCAGGATGAGTCCTTTCCCACTAACAATCTGACTCTTCCTTCCACCACACACAATGCAGGTGCCACGCTTAACCGACCGTCCATTCTTCATCCTGCTAATCGTCCCACCCTTAGTGGGGGTCTGTCTCTTACACCGAAAACAATACATATTGATATACTACAGATGTCTATATATTCAAAACGAGGGCGTGCCCATACCAAAGCGGCTCTTGGCAGACATCAGGGCCGAGACTATGCGAGCATCGCGACTCTCCCAGTCGGGGGCACCACCAGACGCTGCAATATTTTCAGCCGCCGCTGGATATCGCCAGTCGGGGTGGAGGTTTCAAGACAATTAGAGATAAGTCTAGACGTTTATAATATCACCATGGATGAGCAAAGCACTTCCATGCTTGAAATTTCCGAGCCTGTGCATATCGATGAGGGTATTGAATCCTTTGAGTATCGGGAGTATGAGTCACCAGGTGAAGAACAGTGCCGTATTTGATCATGTGAAGGTGAAGAATATTCACGCCCTGATCAACAGCGCGCGCTATCCGCTAGTGGATATGAACATCGACTTCGCAGAGTATAAAACCTCTCGGGCTTACAAAGCTTTTGCCGACTTCAAGGAGGCGTTCTATGGTATTACAGCTCGGGAGTCGTCCAACTTGGTGAGTCCTATGGATTTCGTGGCGCTCTACCCCATACATGTTATTGATATGCGCGCCCAGTCTGAAGCCATTAAGAACAGTGTTCAGGCTATCACCCTCAAGGTGGTATTTGACGCTGCTGTGCCTGCAGACACCAAGGCTTTCGCCGTGGTCCTTGCAGATAAGTCTCTGTTCTTAGAATCTGACGGTAGGAAGTTTACTACAGTCTTGAATTAAACACTAGAGATATAGTGAAATAACTATGGCGCTGGCATCATATGGGCTGAGCCTCTCTCCGGGGCAGAAAGAGACGTTGGTCAAGGCGGCGAAAGACGGCACTGGTGCCACCCTACGCCTGGGTGTGGGGCAGCTGCACGGTGCTGATAAAGTCGGCCTGACCCAGCGTCAGATTAACCACATTAAGAAGAATGTGGCGGCGGGTTCTGGGGCTGAGCTGGCCTTCTCAAAGAGCCAGATCAAAAAGATGGTTAAGGTGGGTGGGTTTTTCCCCGCCTTGGGGGCTGTGATCCCTCTCTTGGCTAAGGCGCTCCCCTGGCTGGGCGGTCTGGGGGGCTTGATGGGTGGAGCTGCTGGTGTGGCACAGGCAGTTGATCAGGCTCGTCATAACCGGGCGATGGAGGGTCGAGGTTTTGGGGATGACCTTTTGGGTAGGGTGATGCGTGAAGTGGGTGGTGTGTCTCGCAGTATTGAGCAAGTTGGCCGCGCGAAGAAGTGTCAGGGTTTCGGGGAGGATGTTATGAAGTTGGCGCTGGCCGGGCGGCCTAAGCTGGGGGGTTTAGGAGAGGATATTTTGAAGTTGGTGTTGGCCAACCAACCAGGTCTTAGGGACATGCTTGGGGTGGGGGGTAAGGGTGTGTACCTGGCTAGAGGTGGTAAGGGGATGAAAAAAAAAGAAGCATTAAGCAACTTTGATATTGAGAAGGCGGCTAAGGATATACCCCACTTCCGCGGTGTGTTTATGCGCGATGGTCTTCCCGCAGCTCTACACAGCCCGGAATGTGGGATTGTCAATCTAGACTCATCAGAGGGTGAGGGGACCCACTGGGTGGCTTATTACAAGGCGGGGCCTATGGCAGTTTACTTCGATAGTTTCGGGCTTGACCCGCCCCAGGAGATCCTGGATTATCTAGGGTGCCCCGTGCGCACCCAAACTTTTCAGTTGCAGAGGGCAGACGATGTGATCTGTGGCCATTTATGCCTTCATGTGCTTCGTGGGCTGGCGGGCGGGCAGCAATTTGAAGACATAATACTGCGTATGGTATAGACCATGTCTGTTGGAAAGTGCAACGGAGGGACCGTTGTCCAGCTCAGCCGAGCTGGGCTCGTGAGCAAGTATGGGGACACTATGCAAGGTACACTATCCATGGGCGGGTTTCGCCTCACTAATCTGGGGGAGCCTTCGGGACCTAGTGATGCAGCTACGCGTGGTTTTACGGAGCGGCTCTCTAAACATGGAACGATGACAGAGGAACTCAATATGGGTACCCATAGAATCACCAATGTGGCTGAACCGGTTGGAGAACAAGATGCGGCCACTAAAAAATATGTTGATGGACAACATACTGCTGCGTTGAAAGATGTCTACGATAGTGCATGGGCTAGCTGGGACCGAGCAAAAGGTTATGTGGATCAACGATTCGGTCCTATTGACTGGCCGTTGTGGTTTGCGGTAAAAAATCCCTATCTTGGGTGGTCGGGTACTAAACCCAGTTACCTTACTGTCGTGTCCTCCTTTACAGTGTCGTCCCTGGAGTGAAGAGAGCCGACACCCACATTATAATATTTTTTCCCTCTCAATATTCTGGAGAATCCACCAGCTTCCGTCCAACACACTCCATCAGCCTATGGACACCTTTTCCTATCACTCTCTCACTGTCGTACTATGCCCCCTTCTCATACTTCCCCAACGCAACATACTCAACAACTCTTGCTTCTAGAAATTAATAAAGAGTAATTTATTAAAATAAAAGTGTAACGTATATGAGACGTGTATGTGAAGAAAATGTGTGACGTGTTCTATAAAGTGTGTAGACTCTGACTCTCAGACAGCAACCCAGTCAGCTGATCCCAGCAAAGATAGACCACAGCACGTTACGTCAGAACATGTACTTCTCACCCGTTGCCGAAACCATCTTGCCGGATACTGCTTTGCCTCTGTAGACCTCTGGTAATCCAATTTCATGAACATCCGAAATAGACACCGGTGGTATTAACAGTTAATCATGGACCGGTTGCACTCTACACAATGTCCGTTCCTAACGTTCCTTAACAAACTGCACAAGTCTTTTGTAGTGTGTACGCAGTTAGTTAGTTAGTTAGTTAGTCGACAGATCATCCTCGTTGCACATCGAACCATTCAGTCCATAAGTGCTAATTTCTAATGTTAATTGTTGCTGTACTAACACTAGGTACTCTTAGCCGGTTCTCGGTTCGTTACTACTGTCTAATGCTGTGTGGTGCCTCAGTATGCATCACTCTCTTTGATGAATCAATTTCCTTCTAGCGTAAGTTACGTTCTGTATGCAACTCTAGTGACTCTTGAACTGGTGTTCTTCCTAATGGGATTGGATTCTTTCCCAAAAACTTGTTGAGTTTCCTTGGATCTGGTAGGGAACCTAGGATAGAAACAACACATCTGGTGATAGTACTAGTCACTGATCCTTTCGGCTGAGTGTAAGCCTATCACCTTGCTTAATGATCTTTAGCTAACTAGAATTAGTCATAGAGCAGATTAGCTACCCACCTAGAGCCGAATCAGGCTATGACAAAGAAAAAATCAGCAAACAGAATGCGGAACCCCGCCCACCAGGGACACCTACGGGAAGATCCCAATTATCCCTCATTACTCAATTCTCAACTAGTAAAGCTTATCAACACTTCACTAATCTATTCTTAACTAGCAGAGTTAATATCACTATTCTACTCTAACTAGTTTCCACTAACAGTGCTAATCATCACACTATAGTTTAACAAGGCCACCGTCTATATTAATTAGAACTAATATTATAATAGGTTATACCTTAAATGGCACTACTGCAGTCCTATCAATCATATCTACATCTGCCATTATAGGCACGTGTAAAATTAAGTCACTAATTAACACACGGTAGATATTATTTCCACTAAGCACTGCAGTGCCTTTCACTCCGACTAGAGCCACATTTTCAAGTCCCCCTAGTTGGTCCCAACTCGGGTTTATATGGCAACCTACCAAAGTTGGCCACGTGACGTTCTCCTTTATGCCCCCACACAGGTGGCACAGTGGCAGATCATCCCCTGTCAGGGATCCATCCTCCCTGGCTCCATTAATGTTAGATTTGTCATCACTGGTTCTGACATCCAAAACAATCTAGAGAGTTACTGTCGAGTTCCAACAAAGAGTTT
Organism: Cepaea hortensis; assembly: GCA_963921405.1. Taxonomy (NCBI): domain Eukaryota; kingdom Metazoa; phylum Mollusca; class Gastropoda; order Stylommatophora; family Helicidae; genus Cepaea; species Cepaea hortensis. Next base: position 124,207 of record CAWUFQ010000631.1, read on the forward strand.
CGATACCAAGCTGCCAATCATGGTTTTCCAAACAAGCTTACATTGTGCACGTGACGTTGTTCATGTCCGGCAGGTGTTCCACTGTTTTCAATAACAAGCCCTCAACTTTCTGTCATGTTGTGACAGTCAAAACCTCCATTACGTCTGATGTCCGGAACTATAGATGACAAACGGAACCATTCCATATCCTGAGCGGCCAATTATATGTGATTTTAACTGTTAATGAACTGCCAACTCGATGTATCCATTCCTTCTCACTCACCACCAAATGTGTTTATGGGCTGACACGATGTAACCTGTGCAGCTGTGTTTACTCTGTTAGTACTACTTTTGTGGCCTAGAAAATATACGCCACGCAAACGTCGGTATTATTATTATCTGGTTAACTCATGGCGAGCTCGTGACACTTACAAATATGGGGACACTACCATGTATACTTAGCATTAGTGATGGGGTATATGCTGCCTATGAGGCAAAGCTAAACTCGTACGTTCTTAAAAGCGACGATAACGTTTACACCCTTAGTTTAGTGGATGGCCAACTCAAAGCGGCATTTATCGATAACCCTCCTCCATATGGCAAACTCTTTATCAAGATCATACTTGCAAATGGACCTTTTGAAAAATGGGGGGATCTTATTCCAGGTATTCAAGTAAAAGCTTTGGTACCTAAAGTGACAACTTGGATTGTTGTTAGTTTCAAACGACCAGTGCGTGCGGAAGCTACTGATGACCAGGTTGTGGTAAATATACTTAAGGATGCTGGCGCCATCAATTTGAGAGAAGTTAAGGTTTCACCATGGATTAATCTTGTAAGACTTTTGTATAGATACGGTGAAGTCAGTGAGGAGGAGTCAAAACACATCACCTCAACTTGAATATATGGCTGCGCTTGACTAGTATACGATGGCGCCCGACCAGGCCTTTCGTCTTCAAGAGATTACCAGACTACAGAAGAGCTTGGAGGCAGAGCATGAAAAACGGTCTCTATTGTATAAGAAGTACCACCGGGTTGTGAATGTCTTGGATGGGATTGATACGGCACTGCTTACAGTGAGTGTGGGGCTTCTTTCGACTGCCATTGCGGTACCAGTTGTCTTCGGCCTAGAGATAGGCGCTCTCGTTTGCGGGCTATTGGGGGCGGCCGGCAAGTTGGTGACCCACAGATGCGCACTTAAAGCCAAGAAGCATGACAAAA
>CAWUFQ010000632.1:0-108000 GCA_963921405.1 Cepaea hortensis
CGTAATCAATGCTATTCAAACAGGTGAACTTGTTAAACAGGTGATATTCAACAGCTATTAAGCTCAAGATGTCACATATTCAACCCTTATCTCATTGCCGCATTACATGGCAAAGAAAAATCACACAATGTGTACTAAATGGTGATCTTACTGCCATAAGATGTCAAAGAGCAATGACACATTGAAAATTGCCAAAGAGTAATCACACATGGTGAATTAAATGATGGTCTTTTGCATGATATTGCAATAAAACTAGGCAATTTTACGTTCAGTAGTTTACCACTGCTTTCTGAATGAAGAGTCGTTGTTTAAATCCAGCAGACCTGACAGGTGTAGGAGATACTGCGCCTCCAGCACACTGAAAGTTTGCGAGCCAGGGTGTGCTTAACCTTTCAGCCATATGGACTGCATATATTTAATTAGAAGAGACATAAGTTGCACAATTTGTTGCCTAGCATGTCTTTCAATAAGTTGCACAATTTGTTGCCTAGCATGTCTCTCAATAAGTTGCACAATTTGTTGCCTAGCATGTTTCTCAACAAGTTGCACAATTTGTTGCCTAGCATGTCTCTCAATAAGTTGCACAATTTGTTGCCTAGCATATATCTCAACAAGTTGCACAATTTGTTGCCTAGCATATCTCTCAATAAGGTGCACAATTTGTTGCATAGCATACCTCTTAAAGTAACAACAGTTTAGTACAGTATGATTTCAAGTAACAACTGTTTAGTACAGTATGATTTCAAGTAACTGTTTAGTACAGTATGATGTAAAGACACAACTGTTTAGTACAGTATGATATAAAGTTACAACTGTTTAGTACAGTATGATTTAAAGTAACAACTGTTTAGTACAGTATGATAGAAAGTAACAACTGTTTAGTATAGTATGATATAAACTAACAACTGTTTAGTACAGTATGATTTCAAGTAACAACTGTTTAGTACAGTATGATTTCAAGTAACAACTGTTTAGTACAGTATGATTTCAAGTAACAACTGTTTAGTACAGTATGATTTCAAGTAACAACTGTTTAGTACAGTATGATTTCAAGTAACAACTGTTTAGTACAGTATGATTTCAAGTAACAACTGTTTAGTACAGTATGATTTCAAGTAACAACTGTTTAGTACAGTATGATTTCAAGTAACAACTGTTTAGTACAGTATGATTTCAAGTAACAACTGTTTAGTACAGTATGATTTCAAGTAACAACTGTTTAGTACAGTATGATTTCAAGTAACAACTGTTTAGTACAGTATGATTTCAAGTAACAACTGTTTAGTACAGTATGATTTCAAGTAACAACTGTTTAGTACAGTATGATTTAAACTTACAATTGTTTAGGTAGCAAGATTTAAAGTAACAACTGTTTAGTACAGTATGATGTAAAGATACAACAGTTTAGTACAGTATGATGTAAAGATACAACTGTTTAGTACAGTATGATTTAAACTTACAATTGTTTTGGACATGATAATTTAAAGTAACAACTGTTTAGGTAACAAGATTTGAGTGCCAATCGTACAGAAAACAATGGCAAACTGCTGAATGTAAACTTGCCAAGAAATCACGATCAGCCAAACAATGCGGGGGTTGACTGTGATGTCGTGTATAGGATATGCAACTAACTAAAGTAAACAAATTACAAAAGCCAAGAAGTCAGTACTAAAATAAATTAAAAAAAAAAAAAGAATTTATGAAAAGGCTAACACATGTTTTTGTAATTGCTGTATAAATACATGTTAGAATAAATATACATTGCAGTAAACACCTGCTCAACGAGAAATAAAGAAGTTTTTGCGCAAATGCTTATATTATAGGGATAATTATTTGGGCTTTGATCAAACAAAGCCAGGCACAACATTTTAAGTCATACGCATAAGGAAAATGTCATGTGATTCTTGATGCCAGAAATGTGATAGGTGGCCTGACTAGCTGCTTAGTTCATAAAACAGGACGTAAGCCTCGGAGGAGACAACTTGGTTTGATTGGATTCTCGAAACTCTGCGGTTGAAAACATGGCAAACATTACCTGTCAATCAGAATGCTAAACATAATTCTAAACCAATTAAAACTTCATGACAAAATATCATAATCACCACCACCAACATTATCGTGACCATCATCACCATCAACATTATAGTCATCATCACCACCAACATTATCATAATCGTTATCTTCACCATCACCACCAACATTATAGTCATTATCAACACCACCATCATTATAATCATTATCCTCATTATCAACATAATTATCCTCATCATCGCCACCACCATCATCATAATAATTAACTTTATCATCACCAAAATCATTATGCTCATCACCACCATCATCATCATCATTATGCTAATCACCATCATCCACATCATCACCACCACCATCATCATCATCATCACAACCATCAGTACCATCATTATCATTACCATCATTATCCTCATCATTACTGCCATCACTTTGATCATCATGACCACCACCACCACCATCAGAAACTCACCACTGGAACAACACCAACAGTAACTCACCTAGCATCATTGAAATTATTCCATTCGTCAGTGTAAGGGCTCCTGCAGTATGCCGTATAGTGCCCGGAACTAGTATCCCCGGAGTGGTTAGATACAGCAAAAAGGTCATACCGGACTTGCTGCCCCGCCTTGGTGTCTGCAGCATATTCTGACATGTCCAGGTTCTCAATAGGGAATTCCACTAGGGTGGCCAATTTATGGCCAAACCTTTCTTGTTTGTTGCAGCGTTTCAAATCTGCAGGTCAGTGTCAAGGACATTTAACTGAAATACTAAGATTCACTCTTTTATATAATTGAACTTCTGTGGTTCAGCAGAACTTCTGTAGTTCAGCTGACCTTCTGTGATTAAGTCTGTTTTTCTTATCAAAATCATGTGATTTACTCAGTTTATATAACTGGAATTCTGCCTCGGCTACAGCTAAACTTTCCTGTTTTCCAATACCTCTATTCTGATCATGTAACCAAAGAACACTGTCTCTTTCATATGGTTGTATACAATGTCTCAACATTTGATTTTGCAACACATTGCAACATTTGTCTCAGGAACCAAATATTCCTTGCTTCCAAGCTCTTCCCAATTTGCCCTTTCATGTTCCAAGATTCACTGTCATACAACAGAACAGGTTCTGTAGAATATGCCAGTGGGTTGTGAACTGTAAAGATTTAAAAAGCCAGACAGCCCTTACTTAGAGGCACAATGTCTGTCTCTAGACTGACACTGGAGGCAATCACCGCATGTGTCTTTACAAAATAAGAAATTCCTATATACTTTACTCCTCCACCAATCCTGGAGAAGAGTGGTGAATCGAGAACCTGCGTACACATTTCCAATACCTGGACAGTTGGAAATTTACAAGAATAGGCCAAATAGGCCACTGCAAAGACTGAATTGTAAAAACACCTTCCACTACAACAGATACCAACCACAAATGATATTAACACTCATAAATCTTTAACTCTGGAACTTGGCTTCAATAAGTGCTATTTAATAAATGAATCTGTTTCAAATTACTACAAAAGTATAATAATACCAATACGATTTCTACATGTCTCATAACACTAAATGACCTAATTTTGTAGCACTATATTTGCCTGTCAGCCCGATGATCCTATGATCAAATCCCCATTGAGGCAGATTTTTCTAAACTGATTTGGGATCCTTGATGGACCCGGACTAAAATGGGTACCAGGGAAGCCAAGGTGCCTGGGATGATACTGAATACATCACCCAGTTAGTTACATATCCTTTATATGTTGTCGCAGTCAACCCCAGCATTGTTGGCTGTGTGTGATTTCTTGGTAATTTTACGTGTAGTAGTTTGGCATTGCTTTTTGAGCGACCGTGCTAGGCTGTCTGTTTACAAATCGACAAAAGCTTTGTTTTGAACGCGGTATGTGGAATTGTGAATTCACCACAGAGCGGGGTTACACCAGTGTGTTCTACATTCACTACCCACTAGGAATCACTAGCCTGCCTAACTGCCTGGTGTCCTCTGTATGGGCTCTCAATGGCAGGGTGTCCAGCTTTGGCACAGTAATGCTTCTGCCAGACTTCGCTGCTGATCCCCAACACATCCTATGCAATGCCAAACATTTCCTATAACACAAGAGGCCTGTCCAAACAGAATACAATTCATTGTTCTTCAAGATCCTTCACCGCTGAATATTGCAAAATTGTACAAGTGCCCTACATGTGTCTTCACTTTCAGGAAGTAAATTAATGACTTACTGTCAGAATGTGATACCACAACTATTAGACTACAGGTAAATGTCATTGTTACACACACCAGTAGTACCTAGCTCGCTGACCAACTTACCTGTGATGCTTGTTTCTAAGAACAGTCCAGTTTCTTTTTGGACAGCCTTTGTAAAGTGAATTAATTGCACGGTAGACTAACCATCATGTCATGATACCATTATTATTAGACTACAGGTGAATGTTGCTGGTACATACACCTGCAGTAGGTAGCTCGCTGACCTACTTACTTGTGACGATATTTCAACAGCCCAGTTGCTTTTTGGACACTCTTTGTAAAATGAATCAATCACATGGAAGATGCTGCCACAAAAATGTAAAGATATCATCCCTTACTTACACTAAATGCTAGCATTATGGGGTGGGAAGCTGAACTAACTCCCTCATCATTTTTCTTATGCACAGACATCTCTAATAATAATTTGTAAAAGACAGGTAATCTCAGAATCATACGCTTCAGGCAAACACCCCCCTTTAAATGTGGACTGAACTTGTACTGCTGGGCGGGGAAGCCCACAAGAACACCTCAGCCCCCTAACACAGTCAGATCTCACAAGGATACGAAGAACGAGGATCTTAGGGAAACGCTGTATAGAAAAACTCTTGGTGCATGACTTTCTGGACATGCATTTGGTGCACATCTGGAAAAGATAAATATTCATGCATTTGGTACACATCTGGAAATGATAAATATTCACACATTTGATAAAAAGCTAGAAAAGATAAATATTCATGCATTTGAAACACAGCTGGAAAAGATAAATATACATGTATTTGATACACATCTAGAAAATATTAAATATTCACACATTTGGTACACATCTGGAAAAGATAAATATTCACACATTTGGTACACATTTGGTACACATCTGGACAAGATAAATATTCACACATTTGGTACACAGCTGGAAAAGATAAGTATTCACACATTTGGTAGACAGCAGGAAAAGATAAATATTCACGCATTTGGTACATAGCTGGAAAAGAATATTCACTCATTTGATACACAGCTAGAAAAGATAAATATTTACGTATTTGGTACACATCTGGAAAAGATAAATATTCATGCATTTGGTGCATACCTGGAAAAGATCATCAATATTTATCCAGCTACACAGGAGGACACAAAATAACATTTGAGCTTAAAATAAAACAGATACAATTTATGCCACTGTGTGAAGATGTTCTTAAATACATGGTTACAGCTTCATAAGGTGGGGTAACTGACGGTTTTTGCAGCAGTTATACTTTTCTTAAAGCAAAGTATAGAATGGCATATGGTTAAGAATTCATGCACCACAGAAATACCACATCTTGATTTATAACCAGTAACTTTTCGAATGCTTCTCTGGGGACCAAGAGTGGGCATCTCTAGGGGCTAAATATTCATTAAGTGGACATCTCTGATGACCAAGTATCTATTAAATGGACGTCTCTGGGGACCAAGTATCTATTAAATGGACATTTCTGGGGACTAAGTATCCACTAAGTGGACATCTCTGGGGACCAAGTATCCACTAAGTGGACATCTCTGGGGACCAAGTATCTAATAAATGGACATCTCTGGGGACCAAGTATCTATTAAATGGACATCTCTGGGGACCAAGTATCTATTAAGTGGACATCTCTGGGGACCAAGTATCTATTAAGTGGACATCTCTGGGGACCAAGTATCTATTAAATGGACATCTCTGGGGACCAAGTATCTATTAAATGGACATCTCTGGGGACCAAGTATCCATTCAGTGGGCATCTCTGCGGACCAAGTACCCATTAAGTGGACATCTCTGCAGACCAAATATCTATTAAGTGGACATCTCTGTGGACCAAGTATCCATTAAGTGGGCATCTCTGTGGACCAAGTATCTATTAAATGGACATCTCTGGGGACCAAGTATCTATTAAGTGGACATCTCTGTGGACCAAGTATCCATTAAGTGGGCATCTCTGTGGACCAAGTATCTATTAAATGGACATCTCTGGGGACCAAGTATTCATTAAATGGACAACTCTGAGAATCAAGTACAGGTAGGCCCTGCTATACATCGCTTTGGTTTACACCGTTTCGCTATAATGTCATTGTCAAAATGTGACATAACTTTACGTTACATCACTATGTTCCGCCATAACATCATCACCAGTGTTGCTATGCCACGCCCTAGCGGTGGAACTTGCTAGCTTGCGGAACTACATAATGCTGCATAGTGTTATCGCTGTGGAACGTCTCCTTACTCAGTTGCTTTTGTCAATTTTGCATTAATGTCACCATTTTACCATTGTGCAGTGTGTTTTTCCAGGATTTTATCGTGTAATTCTCCATAATTATGAGTTTGAAGTGCTGCTAGTGTGTCTGGTTTAAAGAGAACCATGAAAAGTATTACTCTTCAGGTGAAGTTAGATGTGTTACGTCGTTTTGGGGCTGGCGATCGGGCTGTTGACATCAGCAAAGTCCATGGTTTACCCCCAACCACAGTAAGAACAATTCATGTAGATGCTGACAAAATGAAAGAGGGTGCTAAAATGTAACCCCTTTGAATGCTTCCAAGATCACTCACACCAGAAATACTCTTATGGAGAACATGGAAGCACTATTGGCCATCTGGAATATGCCTGTGAACAAGCCGGGTTATCCAAGAGAAAGTAAAGTCTCTCTATGAAGATCTAGCTAAGAAAGCGGGTGAGAGCAGTACTAGTAGTGCTGATGATAGTTTTGGAGCGAGTGGTTGGTTTGAGCGCTTTAAGAAGCGTTCACACCTGAACAACATTCAGACAACATGTGAAGCGGCGAGTGCTGATACTGGCGCTGCAGAGCGTTTCCCTGCAGAGTTAAAGGCTATGATTGAGGAGGGTGGTTACTCTCCCAAGCAAGTCATCAACATTGATGAGACAGGGCTTTATTGGAAAGGACATATTTCGAAAGATGATAAAATTGCGCATGGTTTTAAAGCTTCCAATGATAGGCTTACTCTTCTTCTAGGTGGCAACGCTGACAGAGATTTCAAGTTCAAGCTCTTACTGGTGTACCACTCAGGTCTCTGAAGGGCTACACAAAGGAACACTTGCACGTTTCATGGCGTGCCAACAAAAAGGCTTGGATAACAGGAACGTTATTCAAACAATGGGTAACTGTTTACGATATTCCTGCTCTAAGGGAATAATGTGCTAGAGAAAACTTAGCATTTAAGATATTACTGCTATTGGATAATGCCCCTGGTCATCCAGTCAATCTAGACGACTTGTCCGAGAACGCTGTATTCATGCCACCAAACACGACTTCATTGATCCAGCCAATGGACCAAGGTGTAATTGCAACTTTCAAGTTATTATTTGCATCGCACCTTCTCACAGCTCATCAAGGCTATGGACGGTAAAGGTAAGCCTACCATTAAGGGATTCTGGCAAGATTACAACATCCTCAAGGCCATTGACAACACTGCGGATTCATGGAGTAAGGTAACGTCAGCATGCATGAATGCTGTGTGGTGAAAACTGTGGCCAGAATGCGTGCACGACTTTTGTGAATTTGACAACATTCATGCTATTTGACGAAAGATCGCTAACATAGGCACTAAAGCTGGCTTTGAAGGGATGGAGGAAGCTGACATTGATGAGTTGCTTGCATCACATGGAGAAGATTTGTGTAATGAGGACCTAATGCAACTTGATGTGTAGAGAGCTCAGCAGGAAAAGAAGCGACCTGCTGCAACCCCCATGCCTCAAATGTTGACAGCTGAACGTTTGTCACAATTCTTTCAATTGATTGATGTGGCAATGGACATAATAAATGAAGATGACCCGAACAGAGAACGGATCTCCATAGTGTCGAGAGCAGTAACAAGCGCTATCAACTGTTACAGGGAGCTTTACATGTTGTTTGTCCATCAAGAATGATGATGACCATTCATTTCATCCAGTGTGGTTGAAAGTATGGAGCCGTGAGTTCTAAGATGGGTTATAAGGCCTATTTTGGCTCGAAATGTTCTTTGACAATGTGGGCAAAGAATGCTTGATGTTCCAGGAGGAGGATCTCCTGCAGTGGTTTTTCTGTCCAGCCTTTTCTTCACAGCTCTTGCAGTCCTGGTTGCTTCACAAGTGACTGCACCCTTATGTAATGGTGTACGCCATGAATTACGGTCTTTAGCAGCAGTCTCCCAGGTGTCATGATGAATTCCAAAAGCATTCAGTGAGACTTTCAGAGTGTCTTTAAAATGTTTCCTCTAGCTGCCTTGGCAGCGTTTACCACAACGCAACTCGCCGTAAAAAGTTTGTTTAGGGAGCCTGTGATCTGGCATACGAGTTAAGTGACCAGCCCAGTGAATCTTATTTTTCATTAGTAGAGTATGGATACTGGGCATAGATGCTCTTTCTAGAACTTCAGTGTCTGGGATCTTATCTTGCCATTTAATCTTCAATAGCTTCCTAAGGCAGACTGTGTGGAAGTGGTTTAATTTCCTAGCATGTCGCTGATAAACAGTCCATGTTTTACAAGCATATAGCAGTGTGGATAATACAACTGCTTTATAGACTTTCAGCTTTGTTTGCAGGCTTATCCCATTTCTGTCCCATACATTCTGCCAAAGGCCGTGCTGGCCTTGGAGATTCTTGCATTCACTTCGTCATCAATTGTGGCAGTTTGTGACACGGTGCTGCCAAGATAAGTGAATTTGTCCACAACACAGCCTATGGCCGTTCACCTTGATATTCAGCACGGTGTGATTATTTCCTGGAGCTGGCTGGTACATAACTAGTCTTCTTCAAGTTGATATTGAGCCCAAAGTTGGAACAGGCATGTGAGAAATCTGAAACATTGTGTTGCATGTCTGCCTCTGAGTTGGCATATAGAGCACAATCATCAGCAAACAGCAGTTCTCTGATGGTGTCGCTGTTAGTTTTGGTTTTGGCTTTCAATCTTCTGAGATTGAACAACTTTCCATCCATGCAGTAGTTTATGTCTATTCCAATATCACTGTTCTCGAAGGCATTCATCAGCTTAGCTGAAAACATAAGGCTGAACAGTGTTAGGTGCCAGGACACATCCTTGCTTCACTCAAGGGAACTTTACATAGAGAAAAAGAAAAAGGCTGTGCAGCAGACATTGGACATATTTTTTGTTCAAGCAGAGAAGAGCCAGGAAAAGAGCCAGGAAGAGGTTACAGTTTCATCCTCAGATGAATAGGCAGAATTTAATGCCTCTATGTCCCAATAACTCTACCACTCGCCCTCTGACCTACCTTTTTTTAGCCAATAAATATCAACCACCATTAAAATAAACATTACTGTGGTACACAATATACAGTATTTATTTAATTCTGTGGGAAACAAGCGTTTCGCTATATGTCATTTCACGTAACGTCTCGTTTTCCAAGAACATAACCCCGACCTGTATCTATTAAATGGACATCTCTGGGGAGCAAGTATCTATTAAGTGGACATCTCTAGGAACCAAGTATCCATTAAGTGGAAATCTCTGAGGACCAAGTATCCATTTCATGGACATATCTGGGGACCAAGTAACTATTAAGTGGACATCTCAAGAGTGACCATTGATTTCAGCTAGGGCACCACAGAGCTGACAGTCGACATGGTCGGCTTCATTGCACCGGGTTTTCATCCCATATGGATTAGTCTCTTTCCGCAGCACGGAAAGCGTCGCACAAAGCCTAAAATCCGTAGCTCCAGCGGCAACTCTCGGGAGTCTCAGAAAATAGGCACTCGTGAATCAAAGGACGCGGCCTAGAATCGAACCCACAACCTTCAGAGCCTGAGTCAGACGGCTTGACTGAGACTCGGGGGCAATGTGAAAATGACCCCAAAACCCACAGAATGCCAATTGGTCTATAAAAATATTAACTAAAATTAAATAAGAAGATTAACAACCAGGGCACACATATATAATAACTGTCACTTACTGGACTCTCTTCAGCAGCTAGTTCCTCTTTTATAAACAGCTGAATACAGTCGTCTAATCTGAGCTTATCTGGGCCCTGCATGACAAAAAAAAGGGAAAATAAAAAATCACATATCTTTATATACAACATACTGGAGTGCGCTATATTGGAAACTAGCACATTTTCAGCTCTGCTAACATTTAATGATATTTCCTAACTTCAACATACAGGAATGTGTGGTATATTGGAAACACTAGCATGCATTCTGCTCTGCTAATATTTGTCATTCTCCTGCACTGTTGTGTCTAGAATGGTTTGCTAACTCATCCAGCTCAGCATTTCTACTGTGATTTGCATACCAGAGTTTTCACACATATTAGGCCAGTTATGAAGTGAATGTCAAGCTTCATTTTTTCAAGGAGGAATATCTTCAACCTATCTTAGCAGACTTAGACATTTATTATGTGGATAGGAAATCATATTCATCCTAACACTAAGAAAAGAACTCATACATCGATGCTGGGAATCCACTTGTCTATCCTCTCTTCTTCAACACAGTACATCAACGCACCAAAGCACTGATATACCACTGCACACTGCCAGGGACCTGGGTAAGTCATGGGCCACACGGTACAGATCACAGGTCTACAGCTTCACACAGTCCGATGTGAAGATGAGAAGATTGAGAATCACGCTTTGCATGAGGTGAATTGCTAAGCAGGGGATAACATCTCCTTGAAGGTTCATTCATGTCTAGACCGAGTTTGGGGTCGGACTGATGATGGCGAATGGCAGAATCGTATCTTGCCACCACATTGTGTATATCCCGAGCTGGTGAAACAGAGTTTGAATGCTGACGTCATCTGAGAGCTTTGTCGACTGAGTTGATTGTAGAGTGCAAGTATGATCCGTTTGCAGTTTTAGTAGTGTTTATTGACCATAATGAGGCAATTTGTGACTTGTTACTTGAGAAGAATACGATGTGTCAAAATAATGCCGCTGTTGTGTCGTGAAGAGTCATCGTTGAAGTGATGTTCATATTTACATCTTGTGTGTATAAACAGTCATATTCACAGAGGAAGTAAGAAGTCTAGTTACTAGTCCACATCAAGTAGACCTATAAGCGCACCACAGTCAGCATGGTGGCATGTGTACATTCAGATACAAGATACCCCTGGAGAACAACAGGACGCTCAGCGCGAGTTCGACCTATAACCTTGTTGGCACACACCCCACCAACCTCCTTACTTACTATGACTGCAGTAATTTCTTCCTTACCTTAACAACTGGAATGGACAAATCCCAAAATGGGTCAAAGGTTACTGAACGGTGACCACAGGATGCAAAATTCAGCTCACTTTTCAGCTGTCCCACAAAAATATCTATGGGGAAAAACAAGAAAGAAATATAGAAGAAACACATTTTTGATTGAAAACCTGCTAGTCAATAAATGGTTTATTCATATTAAATGGTATTTCCACAGTGGAAACCAGACAGTAAAAATATAGCATTTCAACATTGCAAACCTGATAGTTCAAATATGGCCAATTCAGATTCTTCTTCTTCTTTCGTTCGCTTGAAATATGTCTATAACTGCAATGAATTTAGCTGTCTTTGTTTAGTTCACACAGCGGTCCATAGAGTTTATCTTCCACTGTCGTCTCTCTAGGCCAGAAGGTTTGCCTAGATATGTTATATTTTGGGCAGTCTTGGAGTATGTGCTCTACTGTCTGCGACGCCAATCCACATGTGCACATGGCTGTTTCACCAATCTTGAATTTTGTATTCATGTAGTTGAGTAATCTATTGTGTCCTGTTCTGAGGCGCAGAATAATGACTTGTTCTGGTCTTTAGATAACGTGGTTGTCATCTTGAGCAGGTTTTGGTGGCTTTCTGACTGATTTGATCATTCTTTTCTTTTGGTGGTATGTAACGGGTACATCAGGCTGTTCTTCTTTGGCTCCTTCCTTAGCCATTTGATCAGCTCTGTTGCCAACTCAGATAAATTGACATGTTCACAATGAAAACCTGCTAGTGAATATATGGTCCACTCAAGAATTGTTGGCATTTCCACAATTAAAACCTGATACAATGTTTCTTCAGGTTTTTCAGTCCCTCATCATGATGGAAGCCTACCATCTTCATTCCAGTCCATGAGTTGATGCCATCTATCCAGTCCATAGTTTTCTCAAATTGCAGCTATGTAAACATTACTATGGAAGTCAAGAATTAAACTTTATGTAAACACTATTATGGAAGTCAAGAATTAAACTTTATGTAAACACTACCGCACACACAAAGAATTACAGCTTATGTTAAGCACTGACATGGAAATCAAGGATTACAGTTTACATAAAACTGATACACTGAAGGAAATTCTATTCTTACCAACGATCATACTGTTATCTCGATTCAGATACGCTTTCCAGTACTCCTGGGCTTTGCCACTGTCACTGAAATATATACCAAACATATGACACTAACATAACAACAATACACACCACCAAGTAAACAGTAAATATATACCAAACATATCACACAAACATAACAAGAATACACACCACCAAGTAAACAGTAAATATATACCAAACATATCACACAAACATAACAAGAATACACACCACCAAGTAAACAGTACAAGTAAAGCATCCATGCTACACCCTTGAGACCCACTGTTTATGTGATGCCAGTCCCACATACTTACAAACCAATCAGTCACCAAAGGGTGATGTGGTCAATAAGTATCCTGTAGGTCGCCTTTGCTTCCCCAGGCACTTCCAGGTACCCATTGTGGGCTGGATGGACATGGGAGCCAGATCACTGGTTACAAGTCTGCCTGGATGTGAATTCAAACCCATGATCATTAGGCTGGCATGCCAGCATGCTACCTACTGTGCCACTGCAACTTCCAATGTTAAAATGTTGCATATTCTTTGCGGGAGGTTGCGATATATCCCTTGTTGATTTTCTGGTCAACTTTATGTTCAACAGTCTTTCTGAATTAGAAGTCAATATTTAAGACAAGATGATCTGTGTGTGGAACAAACCCTCTACCTAGACATCAGTGCAAGCAAGATAAGTGCAAGCGTGATACACATCTCACCAGTAAATACACCATAAGCTACATATAAATACATCAGAGAAGTAGACGTTAGTGAAATATGTACAAATATAGGCTGGTGAAATGGATACAATACAAATCAGTGATACAAATAAGACCAACTAGTTCTTCAAAAATCATCAAAAATTGTTTGAGTCTTTGGGGCAGTAGTGATGTTTTCTGATCTTGCCACTCCACTGTTTCTCTCTTGTACTGCTCTTTGTAATTGCATATCTGGCTGCACTGATAAATCTGTGCTTGCCTGCTCTGTAAATATTGCCCTTCCTCTTTTCATCAGTATACTCCACTCCAGAACTCTCTTTGGTGTTGATTCACGTCTTAGGTTCTCTTTCCTTAATACTTTAAGAAGTCTATTTTGTTTGGGTATGTTATCAATTCTTGTTAGCATGACCGAATGGATAAGAGCACTTGCTATGAAACTTCTCGTGTATTGATGACGAGGTAGCCAGCTCAACCCCTACACTGGTCAGTTGGACTAAAATGTTGACTTCTCATCCATGACTTGGGAACGTAAATTACAAGTACCTCAGAAGTTGGGGTGGGTCTGCCCGATGGCAGAGATGCTGGTAAAAAGGGAAAAAAGTCAGCCCAAAATGGACTATGCCTGAGTTCAAAGCATGTGAACATAATTTTTTTTAAAACAATATATTTTTGTCATTGAAAAATTAGTTATCAACAAAATATAATATGAGGCCTGTTAAAAAAGGGATTAGACCATTGACTGCAACAAATACAAATACTCACTAGGAGGTCTGAAGCCCTAATCCCTTGAAGCTACACTCCTTGGGACCGCACACACTTCTCCCAGTGGTCCCACCATTGTTGGAAGCATTTCAGGAAGGCATCTTTGGGAATGGAGAACAGTGTGGTCGTCACACTCCACGTCTCTTCCCATGACTCAAATCCAACCACTTTCAACAGCCTGTTCACATTGTGGAACAGCCAAACATCTCAAGGAGCCATGGCAGAAAAGCAGGGAGCCAGACGACCCAGAAGAATATTGTGCTTAGGCAAGAAGACCTGAATAATGGCCTTGATGAAGTTGTGTTACACAAACAAATGGACCTGTGATTAACAGACTGGCAGCTCAATCCTGACAACACACATCATTCTTCACATCTGATTCAAACTTTTTTGTCAAACACAATATTCTTATGCTTCGACAGACTCCCTATTCTCCCAACAAGGCTCCTTGCCATTTTTAGCTGTTTCCCAAGCTGAAGATGTCACTGAAAGGGGTCTGATTTGAGTCATATTAACAAATTATGTGGGGCTGGCGGCCACATTAAACTCAATTCCCAAGCTTCCAACAATGGCTGGGAGAAGTGCGTACAATCCCAAGGAGACTGCTTTGAAGGAAATTAGGGTTCTAGACCTCCAGGTGAGTAACTGTATTTTCTCAGCCAACGGTCCAATATTTGCTTAGCTTCCTTAGCCACAGAGCCAGTTATTAAAAAGAACAATAAATACAGAATAATATGAAAATAAATGACAGGCAATTTTACTTTCTTTTCTCCAACTGTTTGTCATCTAAGATGATCGGTGCTGGCTTCTTGGTAATCCGGTTAACATCATTGTGAAGTCCCTCCAGCAAATATCGCAGAAATTCTTGACTGTCTTGCTGGCTGAAATAAACAATGATGATCCATGACGGACAAGAAGACTCACTCAACTAATTGAATTCCACTGTCATGCCAACCAGTCCTGCTCATCACCATGTGTCATGCCAAGAAGCACGGTCGGTTGTGGCACGCCGGTTTATATCCTTGCATGCCAAACAACACTTGACTGCCTGCGTCTCATTTCTCTAATCCATTTCTGCTTTTATGTGTTTCTTAAAGAACTTTTATGTGTTTCTTAAAGAACTTTTATGTGTTTCTTAAAGAACTGTCTCATTTGTTTTTGTGTCCATCTGTGGCAGTCTATGAACCAAAAGTTAAGAGGATCAACTTCATTGCACAGGGGTTTATCCCATATGGCGAGGCCTCTTTCCGCAGGGTGACCCGCAGAAAGCGCCGCAAGAAGTGCGAACTCTGTAGTGCCAGCAATGACGCAGAAAACATTTTCCACTGTCTTTAGATGCACTCTGCAATAGCTGCTGACAACGCTTTTGAGTCGTCAGCTTTTTCAGCATCTTCTGTGCAATAAATCCAATTTGCATAATAAAATTTGTTCCGCATCCCTTACGGGACATTGCAGTCAACACTAGCATTTTTCAGCTGCTGTTGATGTACTAGGCAAATGTTACGTTCAGTAGTTTACCATTGCTTTCTGAAAGACCGGCTCCCATACCAGCACATTATAACACAACGCGACACGGTCTACTGCACAAATCGGTCGCAGCTGAATTCGAACGCCTGGTACCCGGTTCACGAACCGCGTTCGCAAGCCTTCAGCCACGGAGCTGGTCCAATTTGCATACAGAGGCTAAATGTCCCAGTTTGGTGATGAATTGCCCATTTGATGTTGATCGGTACACAGTAAGAACAGCCAACTGCACACGCTATAACTGGTACACTGGAAGACTTAAGAGTTTAGATAGGTAGTCAGTTGCAGGATGTTGCAGTCAACCCAGCATTTTATGGATCTTTGCAATTTCTTGGCAAGTTTACGTTCAGTGGTTTGCTATTGCTTTCTGAACGACCAGCACTCTTACCAATGTATTAAAACCAGCGCAAGACAGTCTGCTTCCAAATCGCATCAGCTGTGTTTCGAACATGGCATGTAGGTTTATGAATTGTGGTTGTAACCCCTTCACTACAGGGCCAGTACACTAGCAGATAAGACATGTACAATTGGTGGGACACAGGAAGAGCAACCAATCATATATGGTACATTGATAAGTGCACAGGAAGACTAACCAATTGTATATGGCACATTGATAAGTACACACAAGACTAAACTAAGCACACATAAAACATTAATAAGTACACATGAAAACTAGCCAAGCACACAAAAGACAATGCATGGAACAGAAATAGTTTTTTTTTTAAAGTCGCTTAAAAGTCAACAGGGTCGACTTCATTGCACCAGGTTTTATCCCATATGACTCAGACTCTTTCCGCAGCGCAGACAGCGTCGCACAAAGCACAAACTCCGTAGTACTAGCGACGACCAACAGGACTCTCCGAAAAAATGACACTCGTGAACTGAAAAAAAATCGGCCCGGAATAGAACCCACACCCTTCGGAGCCCGAGTCAAATGGCTTGACCACTTCGCCATGGAGACTCTTGAAATAAAAATAGAAATAGTTTACATTACACAAAATATTTACACATCCGCAAAAACTACCACCAACACCAACATGATCACAACAAATCGACTAGTGTGTAGACATTACCAACAGAGGAACATTCACTTACGCATAGCCCATGAATCGAGGCGCAAAGTTCCCTATCTGTGTCTTGAAAGCATCCGGTGACACGCTGCCTTCAGTCTTCCCCATCCACATCGATTTAATTAAATTAGCATAGGCTGTGTGAAAAGCAATCAATATATGCTGTTAGATGGAATCAGGCAGAGAGAACGAACGAACAATCTTCATTTTCAAAGTGTAACAAATTGGGCATGCATGCCCATCTTACATTCGGCCCTTCCAATCACTCATCTGTCATTCATCAATTGTGCATGTTACATTCACATAGGAAATAAACATTGTCAAATGGATTTTGCAAACATAAACAATGCATATTACCATGTTATGAGACAGACAGACACACATACACTCGTACATTCATAAACACACACACACACTCACACATTCATAAACATACTTGCACTCATACATATCTGCATACATATTTAGATCATTTAGAGAGAGAGAGAGAGAGAGAGAGAGAGAGAGAGAGAGAGAGAGAGAGAGAGAGAGAGAGAGAGAGAGAGAGAGAGAGAGACAGAGAATGAATAAACGAACACACTTTACTTCAAAGGGTTAAAAATTGGGCATGCAGGCCCGCCTAACATTCTGCCCTTCTATCATTCCATTTCATACATCTTTTTATCCATACATCACTTGAGAGAGAGAGAGAGAGAGAGAGAGAGAGAGAGAGAGAGAGAGAGAGAGAGAGAGAGAGAAAGAGAGAGAGAGAGAGAGAGAGAGAGAGAGAGAGAGAGAGAGAGAGAGAGAGAGAGAGAGAGAGAGAGAGAGAGAGCAAGAGAGAACAAATAAACTTTATTTTGAAAGGGTCACAAATTGGGCATGTAGGTCCGTCTTATATTCAGCCCTTCCAATCATTCATCTTTCGTTCATCAATTGTGCATATTACTTTCTTCACATAGGAAAACAACATTGTCAAATGAATGTTGTAAACATAAACAATGCACATTACCATGTTATGAGACAGGCTGGCAGGCAGACACACATATATATATATATATATATATATATATATATACACACACACACGCATTCATAAACACATACACACCTGCATACATACTCACATCATTTACACAAACTCTCACAGTTATGCACCCACTCAATAACACATAAATACACACTCCCTCGCATACACATATAATTACAATCTCAAATGGCCTATGCTCCTTTGGAAGATGAAAGGAAGAAGGCACATGTTAGCATGGGTGGAGACCTGGAGGCCAAGTCAATTTAAATAAATTGGTCTCAATGGGGATTCAGTCTCTTAGTTACTACAGCTTGCAAGATACACAGAGAGACAGATATCTGCGATTTACAGTGACTATAATTACCCATTTACCGGGCAAAATGTCCAGGAAAGTTTCTACCCCGAAACGGGCAATCCATCAGAAAGCGCCCGTGACTATTATGCATTGTAAAAACGCGATCTCACGGCTTTCCAAGACTTCCGATTGTCTACTTTCGGTTTCGCTGACAGCTTGACAACGTGGCCGCCATTCGCAAGTGTGTAATTTGAATTTGAATGGATTTAAAAAATAGTTTTTGTGGGTTTTACGCTTTATATTTCAAAATGGATTTCGACGATTCTTCAAGTGGTAGCGGAGATTTCGCTGGGTTCAATTTAAGTGACATTGAAAGGCACAAAGTTGACTATTATAAATTAGCTAGATATCAGTGATCAGCATTATTCTGCATTAGCAGTCATGAGTCGGACTTTAAAGAAAGTGATTATGATTCTGAAAATGTGTTTGTAAACTGCCATATAGATGACTGACAATCACAAACAATATGTTGGATTTTGTAAATATTTGTGTTCATGTGTGGATCAGCGACAACATTCACATGAGAAAAATATTCCGCATGTTTTTCCCTTCATTTTGCTGTTTATTTGACTAAAATCTGTTGACTAACTTATATGTGATATTTTTACTAACGTAACCCAAAATTTTACCGAACCTCAAAATTCTTCTTGCCCGTTCAGGGCTACAAACCAAATGTCTGCCCGGTAAAGGGTTAAGAGACTAATTGTGTGACTTCAGCCCCAGGAAGAAGGAAACGCAATCCTCTTATTGTCTTCCTTCCACAATATTGGTCAAACTGCAAGAAGCAGAGAAGATTATACTAGATTAGGGAGAAAACACACTTTAGTAAGGCTATCTTGGAATGTCTGGACAAGACTACAAGGTTTCGTTTAAGTTCACTGGAAAAGCTAGAAGAATACAACAGTACTAGATAACATGGAAGACAGATTTGTAAACATTTGAAAAGGCTTCCGATCACTTTTATGAAAAAACAGCAGAATAGAAGACTACAAAATATCAGACATCATGGAATAAAGAAAATACCCACAGAATTTTGATAAAGTTTAGTTAACTGGAAAACCTAGAAGAGTACAATATACTAGACAATGCGGAAGAAAGATGTATAAACATTTGATGAGCCTTCTGATCACTTAGATAGATCAACAATAACAAAACAGAACACTACAACATATCAGGCATGATGGAAGAAGAAAGTAGCCACAAACCTTTGATAAGGCTCCCCTTCATGTTGCTAGTGGTTGTGTTGATGTCCTGGAGGTACCGCTCATCCAGACACCACTCCAGCAACTGGCGTGTGTTGCTCAAACACTGCAACACACTATTCATGAAACACTGAAATCAACATCAGAATTCATCAACAGCCATGGAGACATCTAGCATAATATCTGGTTTGATTTATCAAGGACTGCTTTCAAGTGAGTGACAAGTGTCCTGAAGGCATCACTCCAGCGACAAACGTGGGTTGCTGAAACGCTGTGGCACACTACTTCCACAGTGCTCCAGGCCCTTCATATAGGTTACACCAGGAGAACCTCAGGACAATGCACGAAATACACATACGCTGCAATGGCAATAGAATTAACTCCAGGCAAGTGAAGAGATTAACAGAGACACCGGAAGACAGGTATTTGTAATTGATAGATTATAGCAATGTATTTGATACAGAAAACAATATATGAGCGGGGTAGATGTACGAGCGGTGTCTCTGTTCAATCGTAGCTCTGAAGTTGCCTGGTTGACTCCAAGCACATGGGAGTCTCCATGATGAAGTGGTTACGATGTCTACCTCACATAACAAAGGTTGTGGGTTCGATTCCAGAATATGATGTGCGTTTCAGGAGTGCAATTTTCTTAGAGACTCCTGGGGGACATTGCTGGAGCTACAGAGTTCATGCTTTGTGTGATACATTCAGCAGATAAAACCTGGTTTATGAAGTTAATCCCTTTGCTGTTTAAACCCTGTTTAAACTCCCAGCATACAACAGAATTCTAACAAAAATAATTGGTTTAAGATAAGATCACATGACTACACGATCTCTTGTAGTGAGATCAGATACACTGACTTCTTTGATAAAGGTGACAAAAATATGAGCTCCCATGTGCAAGATGCATAGATGAAGGAACCTATGGCAGCTGGAAATCGAAGAGTAATTGGGAACAGCAATGGTGTTAGAGAAGAAATTTACTTACAGACAGACACAGCGAGTTACCTTGGATAAAATCTGTCGAGAACATCAACCTCACACAAATGCCATGTTGGTATTGAACATACCAACCTCGCAGTTATTGAGGCATATAACTAGCTGTGACACGCTCATCTTGGATGAGTAACAAAGAAGAAGAAAAAGATGAAAATACTTTTTTTTTAAAAACATGTTGCATATCCTTTTCAGGATGTTGCATAAAACACCAGGTTGATTTTACTTTTCTTAAGTTTGCCATAGTTTTCTGAACGCAAAGTCAACATTTAAGTCCAACTTAATTCTGGTGTAGGGGTAAACCCCCTACATGCCATCAGCATGCCTGAAGTTTAAGAGTGAACGATATAATCCTTTCGACTGCGCTGACATCTTAAAATACTTTTCATCAACATCATAATCATCCAGTGCCTTGCCGGCTGGCGTGGGAAATCATGCCTCTCCACAAATTACGACTTCCAACGTCATGGATCAATTCGGCAGTATGCACACTCCATTTAGGCAATCTCATATTCAGGAAACATGTCCTTAAGTTTCTCGGCTCAAATTCCAAAGGTGTATTGTTTAGATTTGGAAAACTTGAGACTCCCTTTCCACAAATCCTTCCAGTTGTCACAACATGTTCCAGTTTTTGTCTTCTCATAATGTGGCCAAAAATACATTGTACACGTAAATGGAAATAAACTGAGGCCAAATACAAATTATATAAAATGAAGAACTATAATAAAACAAATTATTATTATTTGGAGAGTTAATAAATTAGCAAAAAATATGCATTATCCAAGAAAACTTACTGTATTTCCCAAGTTTCTCAGACCAACTTTGCCACCATCTTTGTATTTTGCATTCTGTGGAATACAGGCATGTCTAAACATAAAAACCATGTTTTAAAAAAAACCAAAAAAGAAACACATGAAAACCATGACCAATTCTCATCTAACCCCAGAGTGAACTAAACATATGCATGTATGATCAACAGCACCAACCAGCTGGCTGTCACCAGTTTACCTCAACCACTATTGTGACTTAGGAGCCGTGGTGGTAGAGTGGTTACATACTCGCCTTCCGGCCCAGAGGTCATGGCTTCAATCCACATCAGGGTGGATTAAAATATATGAAAATGTCCTGAGCTTCCAGGTCAATAAAGTTAGTTGCAAATCCTTTACAGTAGTTTGCCATGGAATTACAAACTGCATTGGCAACTCCTTCACCACAATACACCCAG
Source organism: Cepaea hortensis (assembly GCA_963921405.1). NCBI lineage: Eukaryota > Metazoa > Mollusca > Gastropoda > Stylommatophora > Helicidae > Cepaea > Cepaea hortensis. The sequence goes on from CAWUFQ010000632.1 coordinate 21,419, forward strand.
TCTAAAACAGGTTTCTTTGGAGGTAAAGGTGGCAATATTAACACTCTCCATACCTGCCAATGAGTGCCAGTGCGCCTATACAAATATACTCCTAGCACTCTATGCTTAATGCATTTTTAGGCACATAAAGGCTCATTCGCTACTACCAGGTCATTAACATAACACGAGGTGGGAGGCCCAGTGTGAGAAAGACGTTCAGGCAGATTGTGATGAGACATGTTTTACACAAGGCAAAATAATGACAAATCACACATAACTTGCTTAGATGATAAAAACAGTATTATGATCAAAACTTGTTTCAGCAGCAAATGTATCAGTACTGAACGGCCGAAAACATGAAAGCATTGATAATTCTTACATGTTTAAAAAGCACAAAATGTGCAAATACCAACAAGATAGCCAAAATAAATAGGGAGGGAGATAACTGGCAGAGTGAAAACATAAAACAAGAGAATACCATTACACCATTAAAGCATTGCTAATGATAGCCTGGAATTGAAGGTGAAACTACAACAATTAGTTAAAACAATGCGATGGCATTCATAAAGAATATAGCCAACATAGCCAGCCGCCATTGCTCCGAACATGCAGTCACGTTCCAAAAAGCCTCGGGCAGATTTAAAAGCATTCCACATGACAATTTCACTGAAAAGGCAGACAAATGTTGCGTATACCTTAGACCGGGACAGTATCTAACGATTGCCTTACAATGGCTAATGAAAGGAAGTAGAACATTTAAACATTTGAAGTGACATGATATCTCGTGAAATGTCAATCCAGAGCAAATATTCATATTTAAACTGAACCGATTTGAAGCATAAATATAAACAAAAACGTTAAACTGCGACAAGTCACCAAACACCAACTCGAACTTAACACAGTAAAATGTGATGATAAATAATGTTTACTACTAAAGGTGGGCCAATTATAACCAAGAATTTCATACTTAAGCAAATGAAGCAAATGGAAACATTCATGCTTCAATGTTCCATGCCTTCTCTTAATCAAAATGTAATTAACAAGTTCAGATTGTTCATATTGCGAAAATTATCCTAGCTAACAGAAAATAAATATGAATACAATTACTTAAGATTTAATCAACCATTATGCCTGTAACCTTGTTGCCAACCCATCTTTTTCTCCATGTCACAGACAAGGGGTACAGGTGGCTAAGATTTTAAGGAAAGCCCAGGAAATTATGAGAAAAATGTCCAAGAAAATAACAATAAAAAAACTCATATTGAGGGCTACTTAACTTACCTCTACTCGCTGTTTGTCATCCCACATGAAACCTGATTGGCCTGGACCCATTTGATTGTCTGCATATTCCTCCTCCATTCTTACATTGTGATGATGCATCTGAGAAACCTGCAGTTAATTTCATACAAAAATATGACATTTTCTGCTTAGTGCTTACTACTAATACTATGAACATTTCATACCCCATCATGAACTTAGGCTCACAAACAACTCATACCAAACCCTCCTATCTTTTGCCACCTCCTGGGCCTTCTCCACCTGGCCCCACAAGCACCAAGAGGTGCATTCCCTGCTAGCCTATCAGCCTGTTCATTCCTCCGCACCCCTGCATGGCCAAGGCAAAATATCCATACAATTCTCACAATTTTGTGACCTCTTGTGGGATCAACACCTTGTGCCACATTTATTGAAAGGCAGAAAATCAAGTGGTTTGGCCATGTCGTTAGAATGCAACACCAACAACTACCATGACTGGCCTTACATCAAAGATCATCTGCGACAAGACCAAGAGGATGTCCAAGTAGAAAATGGATTGACGACATCAAAGACATTGTACAATCACACGGAATGACACTATACAGTGCAGCCCACCGGGCGCTGGAACGCAAATTATTCTTCCCCACGATGCTTGCTGCACAAGTGGAAGATGATGATGATGATGATATCTTGGCCAGAAACAATATATTTTCAAACATCAACTACACACATAAAAAGAATACAGCCACATACCATCATTCTTAGCTGCTCACGGAATTTAGCAATATCCTTTTGTGGCCTTCCAATATTTTGTTGTCTAAACATCATATGATCTTCCCGCTGAGCTCTTTTATGTTCTTCCAGCTCCCACCTGCCAATAAACATTTCAAATTAACATTGAGAAAGAAACACATTTCTTAATCATCTTTTATTTACTTCTTTACCTAATAATTTCAAAGTTAACCATATAGTAAAAGTAACTGCCTAATTTCATGATAAAAATAATAGCACCATGCACAAAATCGCTCAGAATAATAATTCACATATATATCAAATAGAGATGGCACAGAGTATGGAAGATATGCCCCTAAAAATTGCAAAATATCCGGGCACTAATGAATAATGTAAAATGTGATGATTCAATCCATTTGTTTCCCTTTAACGTCTTAAAGTCTATGCAATAAACCCAAAGTGAATTTATAAGTGGCCTTTTCCAAGCTGGACGAACGTCCAAAGCTAATTGTTACATGCAAGTTTATCTCTACCTTTGTTGAGCTTTTCCAAGTCATTCAACTCTGTTGGTCATAGTTCAATATCCTTTCAGCGTCTTTTGTACGCTGCATCTTCACAGCCTGTGATTTTATTGCCTGTTGAGTCCTTTCAGAATGACTCAAACCACTTTAATGCATTGGATTTTTTGAAACTATTGCTAATGGGTGTTTACGAAGTTGCACTGGCAATTCTTTAAAGCTGCATAGTTCTGACAGTTAATGACAGTTCTGCATGTAGTGAACTAAATTGCATGGGATTTGATATTTGGCCTTCAAACCTGATATTTGGCATTTAAATATCTTTTATTGGAAAATAATGTTTCCATTAAGATGTTTTCAAACTTCCAAAATTTAAAATAGAAGTCAACCTAACTCATGACTAAAAGGACATATTCACTGAGGGAAACCTGCATGAATATAAAGGAAACCAAATAAAGAAAGGTCATAGATGACAGGCAGAAGGTACCTTAAGCAGATACAGAGACAAAGTTAAAATACACCTGATGATGATGATAGATACTATCTCAGAACAGTCATAACATCTGATGGGAGTTGCCTTGAAGAGATTAGAACAAGAATCGCTATGGCAATGGTAGCCTTTTGCAAGATGGAAAACGTACTGAGAAAAGATGTCAATTGCAACTAGAAAGAGTTGAAATGCTACATAGAACCTGTACTTTTGTATGGGTGTGAAACTTGGACAATGAGCAGACAAGCTGAAAATCATCTAAATGGCAGTGGAGATGTGGTTTCTGAAGAAATTGCAAAGAATACCATGGACAGAAAAACCAATGAGCAAGTCCTATAAGAAGCAGATCAAAACTAAACTGATTAGAAAAATTAGACATAGACAGTCACAATTTTTTGGTACGTTACGAGAAGAAATGGTGACAACTGGTAAGATTGAAGGGATAAGAACAATATGGCAGAGAAGTACAAATCTCAATGGCTTGACCGCATGGTGTATTAAAGTCAAAAACAGCTGATTCACAGCATGTACACGATAGAGCATTAGGCAAGAAAGGAGGTCGAGGCACCGGAAAAGACTACATCTGGATGGGTTACCTCACTGGAAGGTGTATCCAGAAGGTGGGAGAATGAATACAGTGGCGTATCCGGGAGATGGGAGCAATGGGAATAACTACCATGAGATGTTTCCATACGGGAGTGTGGTGAAATTGGAGTGCAAACCTGGAAATTAAAGTATTCGATTCTCATGCTAGAATGTGTGACAATAACCCACTCTATGTATCCGTGCTGCCTAGTCAATAATCTTAGTGTCGGAGTCAATCACAATAATAATGTCCATAGGAATAGTAGTCTACAGGAAAGTAGAGGAGAACTGTCAACCACTTAGTCCATGATTCTGAAAGTTCAGGAGAGGGCTATGGCTTGATTCTCTGAAACTTGAGGACTCAAATTTGAAACACGTTTAGAAATTTATTATCTACCATTTGGACATTTAAAATGAATTCATTTTTTTTTGGGGGGGGGGGGGGGAGAGAAGAGACTTGTGGGCAGTAAATTACGGCCTGGACTCACATTTAAATAGAATCTCAATTACGATTCAAGTGTGTTGACAAGTCTGAAACAAGTCATTGCGTTCAAGTATTTAGTACGACAGAATCATCAATGTGGAGCTCATGGAGAGAACTACACAAACCCCAGTGAACCTAGAAGACGATGGAGCTGGATTAGACACATTGCAAAAACCTCATATTTGATACACTGAAGATGTAATCAAGAAGGTACATGAAGAATAGGCCAAGCTAATCACAGGTTAAGAATATTCTGTTTAACATGTCTATAAGAGGTCACAGAATGAGCTGAAGAGCTGCATTGAGCATTCTGATGTACACTGATGGACAGAAGTGAATAATGGACAATTAGAATACTGAGGAACAAGATGGAAGCTGCAAAAATGGTTTTTGTAGAAGAAAGAACACCAAGAATGAATTAAAAGCACAATCAGTTTATATTGAAAGATGTTAACTCGCAAAGACAATCTCCACCAGAAGAAGAGTCTACATTCTGTGGGAATGTCATGAGAAGGGGAAAGCTGGATAGCGATGGGGAAAGTTGAAGGGCTGAGAGAGAGAAGAATGAATGCTGGACATTTTGATATCGCGGCACAGAAGATGAGTAGCAAACAATGATGGGTGGCAAAACGAGGCTATGGATAGACATAAACAAAGCTACAATGTATGGGCTATAATAAGATGGAAGAATGGGAATCAATGGAAGTGATCGCACATTATGCGGGCGAAGATTGTTCTGACGTGCAGCTAATAGGTTACTCTGGCAGTCCAAATTATTCACTAATCGTTAGTCTCAGGAACCACATCATTGCTTCCAAGTTTATAATTTGTTCATTCGCGTTCAATGGGCTTATTTTAATTTCAGACCATCATCGTTGCAATGCCAACCTATGTATTAGTGCTCTCATTCCACTTGAAATCACATCAGAAGACCTGAACAGAACCAACAAGTACCCTAGTGGTGCAGGCCACGTTTCACAAATACTATCCACTCTTATGTCTCCACTCGGAGATGGTAGAAGGGTTTGTGAGTTCCAATGACCCACCAAGAGCTATGTCAATACAAGGGGAGATAATGGTAGGGTCTCCCACGTCAGACAGGTCAAGGGATGATAACCAGATGACACAAACCTGTTACTATGAATAGTTAAAGGCTAGAGAAAGAAGTCCAAAAAATGTTGACAAGTCAGATGTAGTTTGCCACAGGCTTGAATTGAATAAGCTCGCAGTTTACTTTATATACACAAGGCCTGAATAAGCTCGTAGTTTACTTTATACTGGGTGTTTGTAAAGTCTCACTACTTTGTATGTAGATCAAATTTGAAAAACGAAGTACATGATAGAAAAAAAAATGTGCTACACTATTCATTAAATTAGTTACAGAAGTTACTGCTATGGTCTAATGCTGTTTTGGGGGAAGCTAGAAAGTACCAATGAAGTATCTATTATAATACAGGTGTTGGAAATGTCCACCACAGGCTTCAAGACATAAGAGTACACGTCTCTTCATATTCTTTGAACATCCATCCGTGTGTATCAACCACCATTTCGAAACGCTTGTTCAACCAAAAATAAATTCTTATAACAACATTCTGTTTGGAGTGCAAAGAATTACTTCAGCAGACGACAGCCATTTGCTGCCTATTGATTCATGACGGATTGGAGCACATTTTTTCTCTTCATTTTTCAAATTTGTTCTACATACAAAGTGTAGTGAGAGTTTACAAACATCCAATATATGTCACCAAGACAAGATCCCAGACACAAATCCTAGAAGAGCGTCCATGCCCAGTATCCACACTCACCTAATGAAGAATCAGATTCACAGGGCTGACCACCTGACTCGCATGCCAGCTTACAGGCTTCCTAAATGAATTTTTTACGGTAAACTGCATTGTAGTAAATGCTCCCAAGGCGGTCAGTGTAAACGCTTTAAAGACACTGAAGAACTCACTAAAAGCTTTTGGAATTCATAACGTCACTTGGAAGACTGCTGCCAAAGACCAAAATTTGTGGCGTACATAATTACGCAAGGGTCTAGTTGGTCATGCATCGAAGTACACTTGTTCCTGCAGCGAGGCGCTGTCGTCATTTGTAGGTGACAGGTAAGATCTCGGTCTGTAACTATAGCTTTCAAAATTTATGTTGTTTAGTGTGTCCTCTATAGTTTCTACTTCCTTCTGTCAGCGCCAAATAATACTATGTGTTTATTTATGTAATTGTCTTAGTGGCCTCAACGGTTCCCCTAATTGATTTCTTATAATTACGCAAGGGTGCAGTCACTTGTGAAGCAAACAGGACTGCAAGAGCTGTGAAAAAAGGCTGGACAGAAAAAAAAAACTGCAACAGATCCTCCTCCTGGAATGTCAAGCATTCTTTGCCCACATTGTCAAAGAACATTTCAAGCCAAAATAGGCATCTTAGAACTCACGGCTCCATACTGTCAACCCCGCTGGATGAAATGAATGGTCATCATTCTTGATGGACCAACATAAGTCACCATAACACAGAGGTTTGTAATATGCTGCTCATGCGCACAAAACGGCAACTTTCGCTGGTCTTCAAAACACCGACGACCGATTCGCTATTTAGATTTAGGGGGTGGGGATGGGTTATGAAAGACCTACCTTCTTCTTCTGCTATAATCACCCAATAGGTCATTGGTTCTCAGACACCAAACCCTTTGAGGACTAAGCATAATTACTTAGATTTTACAGCTAGGTTTCTATTGGATTAGTTGACCAGCCCATGCCAACCCTCCATAAGACAATATAAATTATACAGTTAACACTATGCTCATAAGAGAACCAATCGACAATTTGAATATGCAAAGTTTATTCTAAAGTTGAACTTAAATAAATAACAATTTGCGAAATTAAGAAAGCTTGGTAGGTACAATCCAAGCATGGAGTGTACAAATTTTCTCTTATATATAAGTCTCTGTGAAAAGCTGACTTGAGTCCCCTTGCCTCCTACACAAAAGAGAAAGATATGCTGTCATAAACTGAATACCTTGGCTCCAAATCAATGGGGACTTTGAAGTAAGGAGAGGAAAGGAACTGGAAGGAGGGGAAGAAGAAGACATTCCTGGTTGTGAAAGGAGATACAAGCAATAAATGTGATGGAACAGGGTAAACTAACAACTGTCTGTTATGATAAAAAAAATCACATGGTGATCAAATTAGCTAGAAAACAGGTTAGTGAATTGTTGAAATGAAATCATTAAACTTGAAACAACATTCTCATAATGAAGATTAGTGATATCTTAACTTTAAAAAGACCGAAATGTGAATGCATGTTAGTATACATATGCAAAAACCAAGTTTTAAAGAAACAAATTTCAGGAAATTTACAGAGGCAAAAAGAAAATGGAACTTTGAAACACCGACAAGAAAATGTAACCTTGATAAGAAAATGGAATGTTGAAGACAAGACAGACAAGAAAATGAAATCTAGAAGAAACGAACATGACATGAGATTAAGGTTAACCCGGTCATCATATGGCCGCAGAAGTCGGATCCGTTGGCCTAATGGAGCAAGAACACAACTGTGCTGTAAACAGGCACAACACAATCACAACTCTCTGGATGAATGCAGAGGATAAAGATTAACATGAAATCCAGAAGACAAGCAAGTCAAGAAAATGACATTACAAGGCAATTGACCAGAAAATAAAATCTAGACAAGAATAAAAAGTACATATTACCAAATGAAATCAAGATAGTTTATCAGGAAGCATAAAGAACAATCGCTCAAATAAGCTAATAAATAAGATAAAATTTGAATGCAGTCACTGCTTGCAGTGAACAATTTTAAACATTAGGCTCAAGTTCATGAAGATATACAGCAAACCCTCAATGTATTATTTGGGGAGAGATTTTAATGCTGCAAACTACAATGTAACTTAAGAGGATCATTTAAAAGTTTAAAAAAATTTATGTATGTAAAAGAATTTAAATTCTTGAAACAATGCAGTATACAATGAATATGAAATTTAGTTACAAAATTATATATTTATCTTCTTTAATATTTTTATTTTAAAATTTACTAATGTGCTTATTCAATCTAAATTGCATTATATAGCGCTTTGTTAAATCGTGGGTTTACTGTATAACAGTTTTTATCAGGCTGATTGTTAGAGAACTTGAAACTAGTAACTGTAAAAATATATTTAATTTATAACATACTGCATATGCCCTGTTTGTGGTTGTGGCTATTAAAAAAAATATAGGATAGGGAGAACATGATACTCATTTTCAGATGATAGAAATGTCAAGCATTTGTAACAAGTTTCATTATACGAATTCATAATCCTGGAACAAAACTACATATGTTGTAAATTAAATTAAATGCCTTACACGCATTTGTACAAAATTGCACTGCATGCATGTCACAGTTACCCTTGTGAGAAACAGGCTGAAGATGTGGGCATCCAAATCATCTGGGGGGAACTTACCAAATATAAACTAAAGAAAGTTTATTCTGAATGTTTTTATGAGTTAAGTTTCCACATTTTAATTAGACACTGCATGTTACAATTTTCTTTGCACTGTGATTCCACTGGCTCAAGTCAAGTGCCACATGCTTCACTCCTTTCTTCACCAGCAGACCTTGCCCTTGTCTCTTCTGCCCAACGGAGTTTATATAACTGACATACCCAGGGCAATAGTATGTGTCTGTATTTAACTCCTGGAGCATGAGGACATCAAAATCATATATTAGCCTCTCCAATACAGGACCTCTCTGTCTGGCACTACGACAGTTCCAGTATCCCACTCTTACATGGTTTAAACATAGTCTCTCCACTTTTCGTCTTGTTCTCCTGGCGCCTGCCCTCCTATTTCTATGCCTTCTCACACCATGTCCTCGCCTTCTCCTCCTCACTAGCCTCTGAAAGATGTATCAAGCGTAGAGCCAAACAAGAAAGCTAGTTGTGTTTATATACTTCAAATACCTGCTGAAGAAAAATGCAACATGCAGTTGATGTTTTTATTATTATCAAATCAAACTACACACAAAAAGAATACAGCCACATACCTTCAATTCTTCCTGCCTAGGCATATCGTGTTGCACTACCATCATGCTTGATGTTCTGGGCTCTTCTTGCTTAAATATTCCATTTTCTGCCATCTGCCGCCTGCCAATAATCATTTCAAATTAACATAACATTTCTTCTTCTTTCATTTTTCCCTTACTTCTTTAACTAATAATTGCAAAGTCAACTCATAGTAATAATAATTATTATATTATATATTATTATATTATATAATATTATTATTATTAATAATAATTGCCTAATGCTATGATAAAAATAATAGGACTATGCACAAAATTGCTCAGAATAATAATTCAATGTGCGAACAGAAGATAACACTTCCCATTATCCAGCTGTTCAAATTCCATTTTTGATGGTAGATGTTTTCATAATCAAATCTAGTCAGTAAAACTTATCTTATTTATCTTCTTCTGCTGCTGCGTTCATCCTGAGTGTTTTTTCGGGCGTGATTGCGTTGTGCCTGTTTACAGCAGAGCTGCATTCTTGCGCCGTTAAGCAGACACATCCGACTACTGCGGGCATTTGTTGACCGGGTTAACCTTCCTGGGATCTTATTTATCTTATTCTTATCTTAATATCTTATTTCAAATGTATGCGTAACGTGCGTTCGTTTATGCAAACTTGAGGTTAACGGACTCAGGAATTTGCTAGTGCGAGCAAGGGTAACTGGGCCAGATAAGAAGGAGACGGATGTTAGGTCAAGAAGGTGGAGATAGGAATTTCAATATAAAGAGGGGCCCTAAAATAATGGAATATATATCACATAGATGTCAGGCCAAGGCACGAAGGTGCAAAGAAATACTTGAGAGTAGAGCGGATGTGAGGTCAGAAGTCAATTAAGAAACTAGAACAATGGGTAAGACTCAACACAGTGATGGTTCAAACATGTACGGGCTAAGAGGAGGTCACTCATGAGATGCTAATACATGAGAGCAGAATAGAAGACAAAGGGAACCTAGAAATATAATGGTGGTGGAATGTAGATCGAGGTTGAGAAGGGTTAAATGGTGTGGTTCGTGGGAGGTCTACGAAGAGGGGATAAAAAGATAAGTTTGAGAAAAGCAGGATAGTGAGTCTTGGGTTGAGGTGTGGGAGACACAAGCTAGTGAGGTTTGGGCAGACAGTGGAGGACTGAGGTCTGGCCCAATACAGTAGAGGCAGTGGAATTCTGAGGCCAAGTATCTAGAGACTTGGCCTGGCTGTCAACAGGAGTAGTGTCTGGGGCTACGTTAAGGGATACTAGCCAGGCATTCAGGGAGTCTGGACACAAGGAAGACTCATTGGCAATTTAGTGTGTACATGGATCTATACTGAAACTGTGCCTGGAAATTCTGTCATGTTTGTTTCATCATATACCTGTGTCTTTAACAAAGAATGTGTATGAAACGATGTTTTTCCAGTTGCTATAGCTGTGCAGAATTAAACCTGCTAAATATTTTTACAGACATACAACCATAGCCAATTCTTTATGTCCAGTCACCTTGCGACAAGAAAATAAATACTGAGTAAAGAAAAAATAAGATAAGAAAATAATACCTGATTTCCTGGATTTGAAACTCTACATCTCGCTGCATTTCATCTTCCAAACTGCTAATATCTATTTGAAGAAAAAATCAAATTTGAAACGTGTTGCCGATCAAGATGTACTATCATGCAAAGGTGGACAACACATCAGCACAGATTAGCACAGCAGACATAATACATAACTGTTAGTTATTCAAAGGTAAAACTTCCTTCGGGAATAACAATTATTTGAAACAATTTATATATCATCATCTTTTTATATGCACAATTTATATATCATCATGTATAAAAGTAATTATTATTCAACTAAATGTTCATATGAAAAAAATACAAAACAATACAAAACAAACAAAGACTGCAGATTATTACCATGTCTAGCCTGTTCCATCTGATACTCGATTTTCTGGATAGCACTTTCGGTCTTCTTTTTCATCAGCGCCAATGAGCCTTCTATTTGTTCAATTCGCTGCCAGAATCTTCCTAACTGGTATTCCAGAGAACCTGGGAGAGCAAACCTTGACTCTCTTTCCCTCTCCCTGATAAAAGAAGACAATGCATAAATAGCAGCAAATATAATGGAATTAGTAGGTTTTGCATGATGAAAACTTTAATAGATTTGTTATTTTAACCCTTTACAGGGCAGACGCTTGTCCATTTTTTAGCCCTGAACGGGCAAGATTTTTTCAGATACGGTAAAATTTCAGGTTGCGTTAGTAAAAACATCACAAATAAGGTGTTAGTCAATCGATTTTAGTTAAATAAACAACACGAAATACAGCATACTGTTTGTGATTTTCAATCATCTATACGGCAATTTACAAACACATTTTCAGAATCATAATCACTTTCTTTAAAGTCCGACTCAGACTGCTAATGCAAAGTAACGCTTTTCACTGATATCTAGCTGCGATTAATAGTCAACTTCGTGCCCTTTAATGTCACTTAAATTGAACCTAGCGAAATCTCGGCTATCATTTGAAGAATCGCCAAAATTCATTTTGAAAAACTAAGCGTAAACATCCCAAAAACTATCAGAAAGTCCATAAAAGTCCATTCAAATACATAGTAGGCACTTACAAATGGCGGCCACATTGTCAAGCTATCGGTGAAAGCAAAAGTAGCCATTGGAAGTGTTGGAAAGCCGAGAGATCGCGTTTTTATAATGCATCATAGTATCGGACATAATCGGCCGATCTGCTCGTTTAAGCGACCTGCCACAAATAGACGTTCTGCCTTGTAAAAGATTAATTGAATGTATATTATGTATGTTATTTTCTCTAGAATTAATCAGTCTGATGAAAAGGTGCCAATGTAATGCTACCTCCCTCACAATTCGTTCCAACTTTACGAATACGATCACTACCATTCTACAGTAAAGATGATAAAGGAAGTAAACTTTGTTAGAACCAACTATTACTAACCCAAGTTAACATAAAAGAACAAATGCAACAGCGAAAATTAAACAGACAAACCAAGTTGGGCTATGGGCACTCTCTGGCTCTTTTTCATCGTTCTCCTGTAGGGCCTCGGCTGTAATGGGTTTGAGCGACCTGACATAAAGCACACAATAATTAATCTAAGGAAACATTCTAGTAAGCATTCACACGCATAAAAAATAATCTCAAATCTTCAATGACGGGGGGCTGAGCTAATGGGCAAAAGAGACAACATCAGTGAAAAAAGAGACAGAATCATTTAAACCAGATCAACATTTCAACTCCAAATACAAATTTTAATAAAATAACCAGGGTGGCCAACACGAGGCCTGCGGGCCGCCGGGAGTCGCGTTGCGGCCCGCGGAGCTAGGTTAAATGAACATACATAAATGATAATTTTATTGTACATATAACAACAAGACCATTGCATCATGAGTCGTTCGTATCATATATTGTTAAATTATAGCTATAAGAAATTTGAAATATATCGCATGTTTGGAAAAATTCGTTGGTTTTGAGCTATTTTAAATAGCTTGCATTTTCGGAAAAAATCCATAGATTTTAGCTATTTCAAATATCCCGCTATTTGACACTGAAGGTTACTTAGTTTTTTGTCCGATGCTAGGTGTTGATAAAATTTAATATGAGACTTCAACTTCTGATATATATGTTCCGTGGTCTTCAGCTTCCTCAGGAAGCTTGCAACGCTATCAGCTTATACTCATAACTACCTTCAGTCCAGCTTTACAAAGTTCTGTGATATTCTGTAGTTTCGTTTTATTATCGCCACTGCGTCTGGATAGATTCTGCTATCAACGTTCAAATACATATTTATTATAAGAGTTCTTCTTCTGCATTCATCCAGGTTTTTCTTTTTAGACGTGATTGCGTTGTACCTGTTTACAGCAGAGCTGCATTCTTGCGCCATTAGGCCGACACATCCGACTTCTGCGGGCATTTGTTGACCGGGTTAATATTCCCGGGGGTTTCTTAAGACGTTTGACTCTCACTGTTGTGGTGTTATCCCCCATCCCAGCTGGCCCAGATAGAACAGCCAAAGACATCCTGGTCAGCCCTCAAGGGAAGTCAGGGGCAGACCATGGGAATCCCCGCCATCCAAGGAGGCTTCCATACTTGCAGAACCGATAGATAGCTCTCTGGTACTGGGCTCACCCAAGGAATCGTCACGTCCTGCACATGGCTGCTTAGCCTCACTTCCATATATTGGGCCTTCTGTTCACCATAGGCTGTTCTTCCGGAAACCAGAAGAGTGCAGTGTCCAGATGACATCCCCACAGTGAGCTTTCAATTTGGACTTTCCACGTAATGGATTTGGAATCCAAGCAATATTCCATTTCATGCCACTAGGACACTTTTTTTTCCACCTTTTATGAAGCCCACACAGTGAGCTTTTGGTTCAGACTTTCCACGTAATGGATTTGCTATTCAAGCAATATTCCATTTCATTAATAAGAGTTCAATCTACTTTAACCTGTAGTATCCTGTCTACCAATTTTCTGGTAGGGAACTGCAAAGGAGACTAAATAAAGCTCCCCTGTTCACACCATGAGGTTTGTCTAGTGTACGTAAAACAGAACCCATAATTTTACATCGGTGCCGGCATCCAGCGGGCCTGCGTGTTCTGGATCAAATCTGCTTGAGTTCAAAGTTAGCGAATGAAAAATAACAAAAAACAAACTGTTGATGACATTCCTCAATGGCACCGTTTCTGTCCAACCAGCATCATTTCTGTCGCTTTATCTCTGCCTCTTTCCCCACTGATCTTTCCAGTTGTTACAACACTCTCCAATGCCACTCTCCTAATCATATGACCAAAGAATAGGCAATCGGTGTTAATTACTCTGGCAGCCCACAGCATTTGCAACATCCGTCCCAGGACCCACATCTCAGTTTCTCCCAAAACAAACGAAATGTTAGTTGCATATCCTTTACAAGACGTTGCAGTCTACCCCATCATGCTTTGGTTTATGATTTCTTCACAAGTTTACGTATGTATGTCTGTCTGTCTATCCATTCATCCATCCATCTAGAGGACCCAGCCCGGCATCGCCCAGCCCCTGGCGGGGATCAATCAATCAATCAATGTTCGGTGTACATATAGCAAGGGGACTTAACTTAAGATAAGTTATGTCTGTATAATAAGTTATCACTTTGCTGACCAGCCTCCAATTACCAAGGGTGTTTGCGGATTTTTTAAAAAAATGACTGGTTTTTAAATTAACCCTTTACAAGGCATAGCGTCCGTTACCGGCCGATCTCTAAATACGAGCGTAGCGTCCGATTCCGGCCGATACTATTATGCATTGTAAAAACGCGATCTCTTGGCTTTCCGACACTTCCGTCGGCTACTTTCACTATCGCCGATAGCTTGACAACGTGGCCGCCATTTGTAAACGCGCTACAATGACTTTGAACAGACTTTTACGGACTTGTTTTGATATTTTTTGGGAGTTTTACGCTGTTTTTCAAAATGGATTTCGGCGATTCTTCAAGTGATAGCCGAGATTTCGCTCTGTTCAATTTAAATGACATTAAAGGGCACGAAGTTGATTATTAATCGGAGCTAGATATCAGTGCAAAGCGTTACTTTGCATTAGCAGTCGTGAGTCAGACTTTAAAGAAAGTGATTATGATTCTGAAAATGTGTTTGTAAATTGCCGTATAGATGACGGAAAATCACAAACAACATGCCGTATTTCGTAAATATTTGTGTTCATATATGGATTACCGGCAACAATCACGTGAGTAACATATTCTGCATGCTTTTCCCTTCATTGTGTTGTTTATTTAACTAAAATCGGTTGACTAACACCTTATTTGTGATGTTTTTACTAACGCGACCCGAAATTTTTACAGAACCTGAAAAAATCTTGCCCGTTCAGGGCTACAAAACGGACAAGCGTCTGCCCTGTAAAGGATTAAATTCAGTAAAAATTTAATAACGAACGTAGGGTGTTGAAATTTTCCTAGCACTGTTGTGAATGGTTCTTACACATAAAATATATGCTTTATGCAAATTTGTTACATGATCATGGCGGCCATCTTGAATTTGTATGGCTATTTATAGACAAATTAAATGATGTTTTAAAACCATCATCTTTTCATATTGTTTAGTGAATTTTTTCAAAGTAAAAGCTATAAAATGTTAGGGACATGGTTGGCAATCAATTAAATAAGCTCAATATGAGCACTAATTTAACGGTTAACCAAATATGTTAACACTGAAAGGTAACCCAAAAAAAGTGAAAAATAAAAATTGTTCATTTCTATAATGTGTTGTGTTTTTTCTTTAGTGTGTTGTTTCTGTGGTATTTGAAATTATTATGTGTAAATTCTTGCCTCTAGTTGAAGTCTGAGCTGTCTCCTTCATTAATTGGGGTTGAAGTTGTAGCTGTAGACCTCTGCAAGAGTCTTTGTCTGGAACGTTGATAATCCTCAACCGTGTGGTATATATCGAAACATGGTGTCAGGCATAGAAGTGTATTGCAATCTGGGCAGTACATGCAAGTCTGGCTTCTTTTACCTGCTTCCTTACACACTTTACAGTCTGGTTTGTACCTTGGCTTTTCATATTTCTAAATAAAATGACGCTCAGTAAGTCGTGATGCCGTGACTTGTGGTCTTGAAGGTGTTGCATTGCGCCGAAGAACAGCAGGTCCAATAATAACAAGACTGACATCCCGCCTAAACCTCTTTGCAGTGATCTTATTTGTAGAGTTGGCAGTGTTGTAGCTTACATGCCCATGACCAGAGCAGTTTCAATTTAAAAAAATTATATAATGGCAAGTACCATTTATAGGATCTATGTGGGTCTTACACTCAGTTGGCCGAAGTGGTCGACACTGCTCATACTTTTGTTGTATTTTTCTGCAAGCACTGGCTTGTTTATTATTCTGCCCTCATTAATTCCCTTTTTCCTGTCTTGTCCATAACTTCATTGGAGTGAACAGTAGATATAAAGTTAACTCTCTTTCCTGTGTACTGAGAGGTGATTTTCACCATACCCGTTGACTTCACACATGATCAGATCTATGGCAGTGTCAGGGGAAAAAATCTTGAAAACATCAATGGGCATAAACCCAGCTGTGTCTGACGTGACATCCTGTTGTTCTTTGTATGGAAGAAGATTGCCAACCTCAATAAGTTCGTTTCGAAGAGCCTTTCTCCATTTCCAAACAGAATTTTCAGCTGTAGAAATGTTCTGGTCTCTTGTGTCAGGCCCACTTCTTTCTTCAGAGGTACCTTCATCACCCCCATTGTCAGGTTCTTACATTTAACACTAAATAAGGTTAGCGTATCCTAACACATGTGAGACAAAACACAGTCACAGAATGACTTGACGTGACACACTGCAACACTAAGTTCAACACTTTATTTACACTACTCACGCAACACAATCAGATCAGGCATCTCGCCATTACAATATCGAACACAATACAATTAGTCAATGAATCAATACAATGGTTACACTCACAGACCTATACCACAGCTGCACAGTCTTCTATCATCTCACAAGGTTTACAATCAATTGGCATTCAGACACATCAGTCATACGAGCTTCTCTCAGACCTGTCCGTACTGTCCGACAATCCCAAGGTGTCTGTGCTTTCTCGCTGTGAGCGCTTGCCAAGCGGGATGGTGTCCCTGCGTGGACTTCATGCGTCACGCATGTACTGGCTTGACCGCTGTCTGGTTAGTCCCGCTCACAGGCGAACAGGTGAATGGTATTCGCCTGGCGCTGTTAACGACGCCGCGGCACAACTACAGGGGAGATTATGACACTCTCCCCGCCTTCCATTCCATGAAAGGTGAAATCTTTCATGTGAGCTCTCTGTAAACTAGGGTTAATATGTTAACCCTGTCAGAATCTTCCCATTAGTTGTCATCTGACTTGACTTAGATTTCATTGAAATATGTAGGCATTGCAAGTTATATCCACACACTCTAACATGATGTCAAGAATAACACCTACCAAGTACAATCCTCTCGATGGATTATCACCTCAGTTGTAATATGACACAGTCAGTCTGGTAGCACCAGCAAAACATGCAACTACCTCTCAACCAATAAACAAAAATTTCAAAAACGTCAGGTTAGACTGCGAGCCGTCCCGATATGAGACGACTCCAACATTGGAGTCCTACCCAGACTTGGTAGGAACATCTCATGTTGGTCTACAACATTGGCAATTCCTTCCATACCTAGCTGATGTCATCTTGGAGTGTTGACAATCTTCCGCATGGATGTTGTAACAATGGTCGGAATACACAGTTCTTAGAAACAGCTGGTGAATTCACTATTTCTTTGGAAAATATGGATTAAACTGTTCTGTAGCAACTTAAATGTCACAGTTTCTTTCACACGGATTAAAATACATCGGAACATCTCCGGTTGGCTGGTACCATGGATAAATCAAATCGTTCAAATGAAGTAAGTTTTGAACTCATGTGGCACTGTTTGTTCTTGTCCATAATATTTACAATAAATAATGTTTCCTTTCTAACACATTCTACACATGTATACCTCCCAATTATCACACTAATTCTAAAATATTCACTATATTTACAATGGGACCACGTCCCTATCACACATTTCACAGCTCATTTGAAACACTTTCATTATTGGCTGTGTGATTTCAGTGCTCTCACACAATGCACTCAGACGTAGTTAGGCTACTGGGTGTCGTCAGGACATCAGGATTAAAGATCAGCTAACGTATTCTGCTTGCCTGGAATATGTCTGACCTCGAAACTGTAATCTTGGAGCAACAGCGACCAACGTGCAATCATGTGGTTGGTTGGAGCTCCAGATGTGATGATTGTTAACGGACTATTGTCGGTTTCAACTATTGGATATTTCCAAGGAAGAAAAATTTGGTAGTGCTCCTGTAACCGCATTACGCAATCGCTATGGAGCTTGTATCAGCTGTAAATCTGAAATTAATACCAAAATATGGATATTATAAGGATGGGATTATTAGAAAAATACGCTAATACTTTTGAAAATGCAAGTCTTAGGCATTCGCTGCGCACAATTTTGTTTGGTTAGTATGTTAGTAAAGTAATCGGTCATTGTGGCACAATTTTGTATACTGTGTGTAATAATTTTGGCAGACATAGAAGAGCTCAATTTTTTTTTTTTTTTGGACATGATGTTATTGTCAGTTGTGACAAAGCTCTTGTAAATTTTATAAACAAAGAATGATGTTTCTTTGTCAGTTTTAGACAGTTTGACTGTCCCTTTGTATTGTCTGCTGTGGTCAAATGTCTGCTGTTGTTCTGTTACACGATCTGTCGTTGTCTGATGAAGTCAAAAGAAGTCTTGTCATCTGTGTCAGTATCTTGTAGCAGTTGTCTGCAACTGTCGGTCTCTGTTTGAGTCAGATTAGGATATATTGACATGTCCTGCAACTTGTTTGCCGTGTCAAGTGATGGGGTCGGTATTTCGTCGGTCTCCTCGTCGTCTTCATGGTCAACTATTGTGGTGCTGGCTGCTGTCTCGTTTTGGTCTTCGTCTCTGTTGTAGTATGGTTTTAGCATGTTGATGTGGAATATTTTATGTGTCTTTGACTGCAATTTCATAGTCAACATTGGAAATCTGTCTTAGTACTTTGAATGGTCCTTGCCATGAGTCTGTCAGTACATGTCGGTCGCTAGGTAGAAGAAATAGAACGTCTTGTCCAGGTGTCAGTGTTATCGTCCTATTTCCTCTGTTTGCATACTGTCTGTAAATAGCACCAGATTGTTTAAGTGCTTCTTTAGCTACTATACAAGATCTCATTATCCTTTCACGCAATGATGTTACATGATCATATGATGATACTGGTTTATGTACAGGTATAGTTTCAGTTAGCATTGAATGGTACATATACAATGGACCGCGTGGTTTGGCGCCATATACAAGTTCAAATGGCGAGAAACCTGTGCTGGAGTGAGGTACTTCGCGATATGCAAATAATATGGCAGGCAAATAAGTATCCCAATCTTCAGGATGTTCTCTGGTTACTTTAGAGAGCATATGCTTGAAATCCTCATTTATCTTTTCTATAAGTCCCGTCGAGTGAGGGTGGTACGGGCTGTTGAAACATTGCTTTACCCCTAACATTTTGGTAAAAGCTTGAGTGGCTGCAGCTATAAACTGACTTCCTCTATCTGAGAGGATGGTATCAGGAAATCCTACTCTAGCAAATATGTGGAAGAAAACTTCCATGACATCTTTGGCAGTTATGTTCTTAAGTGGAATAGCTTCAGGCCAGCGGCTACAGAGATCAATTATAGTTATTATGAACTTATTTCCTCTGGATGTTACATGGTACAGAGGACCTACAATGTCGACAGAGATCTTTTCAAAGGGTCTACTAGCTAAATCCGTAACCTGTAATTCAGCTTGTGGGTGTTTACCCTTCTTGACCAGTTTTTGGCAGGTGTCACAAGTTCTGCAATATTGTTTTGTATCATTACAGAATTTTGGCCAGTAAAACTGGGTCAACAATCTAGATCTGATTTTCGAATAAGATATATGCCCTGCAAATGGTATATCGTGTGGCAGGTGTAAGGCTTGTTTGCGGTATTCGATTGGCAACATCGTTTGCTCTGTGGTGCTAGTACCTTTGATATAGTACCTTGTAAGGATGCCATATTTTAGAGCAAAATGCCATCTCGCATTCTTTGTCAACCTTGGCTTTTGGCCTATAAGATTAAAATATTTGAGCAATGATGGATCAGCCTTTTGGGCTGTTATAAAGTTCTCCCTCATGGTTTTAGGAGGTACTAACACTGGGCTTAGCATTTCTATTGCCTCATTTTGATTGATTTGCTCTTGCTCTTTTGTAGCAAATCTAGTTACTGCATTAACATTTTCAATAACATGATATGGTGGTGAAACATTTAAATCAATGGGTTCATGTGATGATATTACTGAATTAGCAAACATGCATTCATACGATGATAACACATTCTCAACAATACATTTGGTTGGAGATGATGTTACAGTATCATCAGTACATTTGGCAGCAGATGTTATGCTGTTATGAGGCACATCATTAACCTCAGGAAAGTTACCAATAATTATGTCGCAACATGGATTTGATAATGCTGCACATTTAACCTTTCTTTTGAGGAATGGGGTGTCAATATATGCCAATGCAAGTGGGTATTTCTCGATGTTACCCAAGAAAGTTCTGCATGTTACATGTTTGCCTGTATAATCTGTAGGCAATATGAAGTCTCTCTTTAGACCAATAAGAGTGCTTCCGCTGTCTCGTAAGACTGTAGCAGACTTGCCATTCACATATCCTTGGTGGATGTTAATCTTGCCTTTGGAATCTATCACCAAATTAGCTTCTTCATTGGCAATAGGTATTGAGTGGCCACATGTTAATAGGCCATCTTCATGGAACTGATCACAGATGGTACACTTTTCAAGATGAAATACATCAATCGCTTGTGCTGAGTTCACAGGGTGGTCTTCAACTTGTTCATCAGAGGAAGAGCTATCAAACAAGGCTGCATTAGCCTTCCTGGTCATCTGTCTACCTTTACAAGAATGGCGCCAGTGCAAAGGAAGCATTTGGTTAGCCGTTTATAGCTCTTTCGCTCCTTATCTTGCTTATCTATATAGTTTTGCAAGTATGTGAGGTATGCTGGGTTTTTATCACACATATCAGTCTGATTGTGTGGCAGCTGGCAAAATCTACATTGGTGTTATTTCTCAGTAGCTTGCCTAAATGGTTTTTGTCTACTGTAGGTATCTGATCTTGCTTTGTCATAGGTAGCGGCTGCTACAAAATTTATGTCAGTCAACCCACTAGAAAAACATTGTTTGTTGGCTGTAAAGTAAGCCGAACCACGTTTCTCTATCTGTTGTACGCTCTTGCACTCACACTCTTGCAGAAACTTCGAAAATGGTGGTGGTAGAGATGATATGATTTTATCTCTAAGAATGAGGTCTTTAAGTTTATTAAAGTCGTTTACTTTAACTGCAGACAGCCATTTACTGAAAATATCCTGTACTACAGAAATGTAGTCAGAGAACGTTTGTGTAGGTTTTGGAGATATTTTACTGAATTGTTCTCTGTAGCCTGCTTCATCTAACCGGAAATGTGACATAATTTTGGACTTAATGTACTGATAATCTTTCCTAAGATCTTTAGGGATGGTCTCTATTACTTTCAGAGGTTCCCCTGAAATACTTCTCATATACATGATGTTCCATTCAGTATCTGGGATCTGATAGTGCTCGATTAAAGTTTCAAAGTTCTGGGTGAAGGCTGCTATGCAGTCACCCGGGGTGAAATTTCTCACGATCCCTTGGTACTTTTGGTACTGATTTTCTTTTTCAAGTCTTTCTGACTTTTTGGAATCTTTGTCTGCAGCTATCTCAGCTTCTAGCTGTTTGATTTTCAACTGCATTTCAAGTTCTTCCTTTTTTGTTTGAGCATTAATTTCAAGTTCTTCTTTTTAAGTTTGAGCATTAATTTCTAGCTCCTCTCTCTTACTCTGGGCCAAGATCTCAGCTTTTTTCAATTTAGCATCTGTTTCTGCCTTTTTAGCATCTAATTCTGCCTTTTTCAGCTCTCTTTCAGCTGCTCTGTCTTCCCTTGCTTTTTCCTGGTATTCTGGATACTTTGCCTCACTCCATTTTGTCAACTCATCACCAGTTAACTTTAACTTTAAACAAGCCTCGATGAAATCATTTAAAGAGGATATGATGGAATATTTCAATGACAATGAATGTTCACACGCAAAAATTTAGTTATAAGTTGTAAGTAACTTGAATAATTTGTACAGTACTTTTGAAATTACAGCGCATGCCTAAAATTGCATACAAAAGTATATGAAAAAGATAATACTTAAGTGCTCTGGAAAACTGGAGAATGGTGGAAAACTGGACCAGAGACTGCAAAGTCGTTACTGTCCAGAAAAATGACCTTTACTGCTAACGGTTTCGGATGACACACAAAAACCTGTTACTTTTGGAGGAAGGAAATATTAGTACATGTATGTTTGTGAGGTGTATGCGTGTTAACTAAGTTTTATAGGTTTGTATGCTGTCAAGTATGATTGTTGGTCGTAATGTCATCCGTTCAACAAATTCAACCACTTACTTTCTTTCCAGAACTTTCTTTCCAGAACTTTCCGCTTACATACGCTTTCTATGCTACTCAATTACATTAATGAGGACAAGCTGCACATGTTATTTATGGTTCAATCACAGCCTGTCATAGCACTTACATTCACATATATTGTTCATACGCACTGTTCAAATCAAACAAGTACGAGCTACCCACGTTCACAAGCTACCCACGTTCACATAGCTGGTTCAAATCAGAAAAGGACGAGCCACCCCCGTTCACACATGTCAGGTTCTTACATTTAACACTAAATAAGGCTCGCGTATCCTAACACATGTGAGACAAAACACAGTCACAGAATGACTTGACGTGACACACTGCAACACTAAGTTCAACACTTTATTTACACTACTCACGCAACACAATCAGATCAGGCATCTCGCCATTACAATATCGAACACAATGCAATTAGTCAATGAATCAATACAATGGTTACACTCACAGACCTATACCACAGCCGCACAGTCCTCTATCATCTCACAATGTTTACAATCAATCAGCATTCAGACACATCAGTCATACGAGCTTCTCTCAGACCCGTCCGTACTGTCCGACAATCCCAAGGCGTCTGTGCTTTCTCGCTGTGAGCGCTTGCCAAGCAGGATGGTGTCCCTGCGTGGACTTCATGCGTCACGCATGTACTCGCTTAACCGGTCTGGTTAGTCCTGCTCACAGGCGAACCTGTGGACAGGTGAATGGTATTCGCCTGACACCGTTAACAATGCCGCGGCACAACTACAGGGGAGATTATGACACCAATCATCAACTTCAACATCGTTATAGCTACTTTCAGTCACACTAATATTCACTTCTGTATCTCTACTTAGCTAGGAAACATCGCTTTCAGCTTCAATTTCGCTGGCAGAGACAGAATCCTCTATACTACTAGCCTGGTGTTCATCATCAGGCATTGTGAAAATGCTGAATATTCACTTGGGACCAAAATTAACGAAATTTCACTATAAACACGCTAGTCATGGCTTCAAACAATTTTAATTATGGGCGCAGCCATTTTGAAATAAGGGAAACAACTGGATAACGCCTGATTCGGTGGCTATCGGTAAGGTCATTTGTTTGAAATCCGCATGTCGCTAATTTGTCGAACGTCGAAGTTGGTCAGCAAGGTGTTAAGTTATGTCCCTTGATATAACTTTTCCTAAGTTAAGTCCCCTTGCTATATATAAATTATAATGTAATTAAAAAATTAAATTGTCTTACGTAAACAACTTTGTAAACTAACAAACTATGCCAGTTGGCAGCACAGGAATGAGCAGAACATGTGTAGAAAATTTCATCTCAAACGGATAGGCGCGAATGCATAAATAACATACATAGACAGACATACACTGTATTTTACAGATATAAATAAGACTACATAAGATAGATAAGATAAGATAAATAGATAAGATAAGATAGATAAGCTAAGACAGATAAGATCAGTTGAAAAGTCGAGCATCCGAGTTTATATTTTATGCTCTAGCATATATAATAATATATACAATATATAAACATATATATAATAAGTACACTTACGTTCCCATTAGAAACACGCCCTCCGTCAGCCGCTTTATAGTTGACTCTGCACATTTCTTTCGCTTAAATATAACAATACCTGTGCCATCTTGTGTGATCAAACAACGCTTCACTTTCCCAAATTGTGCAAAAGTCTCGGCCAAAATCTCACTTGGCACCTGTGGTTTCAGATTTCTAACTTTGACAGCATAATCTTTAATCCGCCCCTTTTTCAAAATAGCAGCTAAATAGAAGAAAGTAATGTCACACTTGGAGTGCACCCATATGCTCACACACATATGAGCAAAGGATAGAAGATGGATAAAGTGGCAAACTAAACAGTGATACAGTGATCAACATTGATAAAGCTAACAGCAATAAACAGTGATAAAGTAAACTGATCAACAGTGATAAAGTAAACTGATCAACAGTGATAAAGTAAACAGTGATAGAGTACACAGTAATAAACAAGGATAAACAGCACTAAACAGCGATAGAGTAAACAGTTATAGAGTAAACAGTGATAAATTAAATAGTGATACACAAAATCTACCTTAGAATTGACCTACAGGCATCATTGAGGTACCATTAGATGTTTTTCAAGGCCTATCTACTGTGGTGGTCTCATTAGTAAATACTAAAATTTAAAAACATGATAGGACTCTCTACTATTGGGGGGCCACATATATATATATTTATATATATCATCATCATCATCATCACCAAGTGCCGTGCCGGCTGGCGAAGGCGTTCTTGGCTCTCCACAGATCTTGGTCATTGGTGTTCTGGATCAACTCTGCTGATGATATTCCTCCATGCCACCGTCTCAATCCGTCCAGCATCATTTCTCTTGGTCTGCCTCTCTTCCCCTCGATCTTTCCAGTTGTCACGATGTTCTCCAATGCCTCTCTTCTCATCACATGACCAAAGAAAGCTGTTTGTCTCTTTCTTATTATTGTATGTAGTGTTCTAGTTTCATTAGCCTCTTTCAGGCAATCATTGCTAGTTACTCTGGCAGTCCAAGGAATATATATATATATATATATATATATATATATATATATAAGGTATTCTGATCATGATTTTCAAATTGATCATTTACTAATGAGAGAACCACAGATAGATAGGCCATGAAAAACCAAATCTAATGGTACCTGAATGATGTGTGTATCTCAATTCTAAGCGGAATTATTTAAATTTGAGTGTCGTGACCTTTGGACTAAAATTTTCACAAAAGAGTGCTCACTGAGTGGATTTTGATGCGTCCTGGTCAAAGTGAGAGCACAGATTATCAAATTTTTGTTTTTCGAGACTGTTTTGTTTTTAAACAAACATCTTAGCAACAATATAATAAAAAATAGTTTTGCATTTATGCAATAGGAATATTTTCGTATACTGCACTCACGGCCACGCAGTAAACCGTCCACGCATCCGATGACCTTAAACTTTCCGAAAAAGGCGTCCTCCCATAGAAACGAAAACGCTATATATACACCTTGGTCTGCAAGGTGTCACTCATATATATGTGTATATATATTCATTCATTGGCACCTTGCCGTCTTGACAGACAATAGTTTGTGCTTCAAAAAGGCATAATAACTTTTACCTATGGCGGCAGCAAATGTGACTGATAAGGCCAATTCGCACTGTAAATGTTCATTCACAGTGGGTGCATATGAACACGTGGTCATTTCCACCATCACGCACCATCTTACGTCTCACATTCTCGGTGTGTGACTTACCTGCAATAATTTTCTCCTTTGTCTTTATTCCATTTCTGATGTTTGCCCTCCATGCAACATGCTCAGCGGCGACTTGCTCCCAATGTATATTATCAATGCCTGTATCAATCATGTCCCGCTTACACACATCTTTGTATCGCAGTAGAGGCCGACCCTGAGATCTCTTACCCATCTGTAATTCACCAAAAGCGATGTCCTTTGGTATTCTACCATCATCCATCCTCCTAAGATGTCCTGTCCATCTAAAGTCTACGAAGACTGAGCATGGAAAAAATCGTCACACAACCTGATCTTTCCAATACTTCAGTATTTGTGATTTTGTCTTGCCACTTAATACAAGAATTCTTCGCAGACACCGCAAATGAAAGCTGTTTAAATGTTTCTCTTGGTGTGAGTAAGTTGTCCATGTTTCACTGCCATAAAGAAGAGTGCTTAGGACACAGGCTTGATAGACAAGGACTTTTGTTTTGGCAGTAAGCTTCCTGTTCTCCCAGAATCATTTTCTTAACCTGTTCATTGTTGTTGCTGCCTTACCAATCCTGATATTGATTTCCTGATCTAGGGATATTTTGCTATTTACCACTGATCCTAGATATGTAAAATGGTCTACCATCTCTAGTTCGGCGTCGTCAATAAGGATTGATGGTACCCCTTGTGACATAATCTGCGTCTTTTTGCTAATTGTTAAACCAAATTCAAAACAAGCATTGGAGAATGCAGATAGTAGACGTTGTAATTCTTACTCAGAGTGGGTCGTAACTGCAGCATCATCTGCAAAAAAACATGAGATGGCAGAGACCTCAGGCCCTGACCAGAGAATGAGAAGCCTTCAGAATAGCTTTAGCACAAACTGAATGGGATCCAGCAGTCGATGGACCCAGGCTCACTCACTCCAACCACTCATAGGTGACCTTTCATATGTTTAAACCCAAAACCACCCAAAGGACTGATGAACACACACATACCTTTTTTTTATAGAGTACTAAAAATAAATTAGAAAATTTTAGTCTCACATAATGATGCTTTTCTATAAGACATTGTGATCATTTTGATTATTATGCTTTATTGATGGACTGATTATTGACCATGATGTACATTGGCACATGTGTAAATATCACCAAGAACTGATGTACCAAAATGTGTAATCATCATTCAATAGGCCAGTCAATAAATGTATGCACTATTATTGAAATTCCTAATTTCATTACAGTCCAATCTGTCTGTTGACATCTCTGTCTTATTTGTGTTGACAAGTCATCAATGTGTTTCATTGTTTGTGAAATAATTAATTATCTGACAAACTAGCTCAAAAATGAATTCTATAACACAATAGTAAAGAGGAGACTCTGGATCTTTTAAACTGTTCATGACCCATGTTTCCCTGCACCTGGTTCACCCTGGGGAAGTCTTTTTAGACATTTTCACAGATTGAATGGGGGTTCGGGAGCTGTTATATTTCAGGTGAAAGGGGCATAGTCAGATCTATTTGTTCATTGTTTTTCCCAAAAGAGGACCACTTACTCCTAGACACAACTACCTAAAATGAGTCTGTAAAAGATCAAGGGTCGTATTCGTGGTTTATTTACATATTAGAAGTGGATGGGGCCTAGTTTCCTCCACACAAAATGTTTACCCACCCCTGATTTAGGACATACCTTCTTTATCCTGAGGTGTAGCAGATGTGTTAGCTGTGGCCGGCCGCTTGTATCTAAACTTCATCATTTGAAAGCCTGCTGCAAAGCAAACTGAATGAAACAATTATTAGACAATTTTAATCATATAACACATGGTATATTTATTAAATTGAAGTATTCAAAATTTAATGACTTCTTAGTCATGATTATAATAATACTATTATAATCATGACTAAGAAGTTATTAAATTCTGAATACATATGAAAGGTCACCTATTTCTGTCGTCTTCCCTTCTTCCCAGTATCCCTCAATGGAATAAACCACCTCTTACCCTGGCGTTCTATATTGTACAAACTTGGATTGAAATTGAGATTGAGAGCAGCTGACTTCTAGTTGTTGGTTATAATCTCAAGTTCGCGAAGTTCGGAGGAGAGTCTCTTTACAGGGACAATACCTATGACAACACTGGTCAAGACGCCATAAGCAAGATCAGAAGAAGGAAACCAACTTCCTCCTGCAGGAGACAAAAAGATGGTTGCAGCCACCATGGTGGAATGGAGAGGTCGAGAAGGCATGGCTGGGAAAGAGGCAGGCTGTCAAAGACTAGCAAATGGCCACAAAGGCCAACATGCCACAGGTTGAGTTGGCAAACCTGAAGACTGAGGTCCATAGGACGACGACTTTATTCAAATTCTGCACCAAACAGGCCAAGGCCGAGAAATGGGACGAGTTCTGCAGGAAGGTGTGCTCCGAGCGATCTCTTACGACATTCTGGCGCCTCCATAAGAGCATGAACGGTTCTGTAAAACGTAGGGGTATTCCAGACTTTCAAGGCGGGAGTCTTTGTGGCGAAGTGGTCAACCCGTTTAACTCGGGCTCTAAAGGTTATGGGTTCGATTCTGGGCCGCGTCCTTCGGTTCACGAGTTAAATTTTCCGGAGACTCCTGTGGGTCGTCACTACAGCTACGGAGTTTGTGCTTTGTGCGACGCTTTCCACGATGCGGTAAGAGACCGAGCCATATGGGATAAAACCCGGTGCAATGAAGTCGACCCTGTCGACTTTTAAGCGACTTTTTTTTTTTAAAGGCACAGACCTCACATGGAAAAAGTCGGATGCGGATAAAGGTAAGGCCCTTCCTGCACGCTACATAGAACAGACTGACCAGAAATACGAGCCCGCCAGACAGAGGACCACAACAACACTCTCTCAGTTGTGCGAGGGGGTCGGGACAGACGAAGAATGCATAATCACAGCTGAGATAATGCATGCGATGTTCAAGAAATCACCTAACACCGCCCCAGGCCCAGACGGCATCCGATATGGTGACCTACTGGTGATATCAGATGATGACATGGAAGAACTGGTCAGAGAATTCAACACCAGTATCCAGAGGGGTCAGATCAAAGAAGAATGGCTGCACAGCTACTTGCTGCCGCTGCCAAAACCGAACAAAGACAATTCCAAGATAAGCGGCTACAGAATCATTACAATGCAGAACACTGCTGGCAAGTTACTGGAGAAAACTGTAGCACACAGACTTGCTTATCACTTGGAACAGCTCGGCTGCTTCCCGCCCATACTTGGAGGATACAGACGCAACAAAGAGTCATGGCTGAATGCGGCGGTCTTTGCTCAAGATGTTTACGAAGGATTTCAGGTCAGAGAAGAGACATGTGCGGCCGCCATACACTTAGAGGACGCATATAATAGAGTATCTTTCGAGCACTTGATGCAAACCCTCCTCAGACTGAAAGTGCACCCTCACCTTGTACGATGGATAGCTGCAGTTCTGCTCCAAAGGAAGGTGGTGCTTAGATGCGGGAGTTGATCTTCTGAGCCAATAACGATATCTCCAGGATTGCCGCAGGGTTCAACACTGTCACCAGTACTATTCAACATGTATACGGTGCCGATCACTGAACAACAGTTGGACGGGAGGGGTAGGACTCTGTCATTTGCTGACGACATTCTCGTGTATCGACAAGGTCGAGATAGACAGGCGGTTGCCAATGATATGCAGGGCGAACTAGATCGAATTTCCTCATGGTGTGCTGATGCCGGTGCCCTTGTCAACCCTGCAAAGGCATCGGTTGCATGGTTCTCCCTAAACAACCATATTGTGAACACAGACCTGCCAGCGGTAAGAATGGATGGGAGCATTTTGAGTAGAACCCAGTCAATGACATATCTTGGCATGAGGCTTGATCGTAGCCTGTCCTTCAGAGATCATGTCGATTATGTCATAACGAAAACTCGAAAAGGTTTGTCAGCAATATCGAGCAAAGACTGCTAATACTTCTGTTCCAAGGACTGGTGCTTTCACGCATCGAGTATGCCCTGGCCATCATCACTGTCAGACCTACACAGATTGGAAGACTTTAAAAGGTACAAAACGAAGCAATGCGCATCATTTTGGGCTGCATGAGAGACACCAGCTGTGTAGCAATGAGATACCTCCTTGACTTCCCGACAATGGAACACATGATCAAGATCCGGAGAGCTCGTGCATACTTAAAAATAAGTGCAGATGAAGATGAGCAGCACCCTCTGCATGACGCTATATTCAGAGAAAAGGGTGACAGGCTAAAGAGGGGCAAATCATGGATGGGTCGGGCGGAAGATGTCGTCAGACAGGTCTGCAGTCTTAACAGTATCAACCCCGGCAAGGAATGGGTACCGGTGCCTCCAACTTTTAAGTGCACTTTCTCCTGCATTATCACACTTGACAGACGGTACAGAGAGCAGAACCCTGCCGCTGTCAATGCAGAGGTTAACGCGCTCATCTATGAACACTCAGATAGCCCCGAAGTGCTCATCTATACAGATGGATCTGTTGTAAAGCAGCAGAGAAGTGCATGGGCATTTACAGCCCGTTCAGCGGGCCGAACTGTTCAAGAATCCAGTGGTGCCCACTCTATGACCACAAGCAGCATGACGATGGGGAAAGAGCACGGGGAAGACAAAGAGAGGAATACCCGGATGGTTTGGTCGCCTATCATTATCGGGACAAGAACACTGACCTGATAAAAGACTGATGATTGTGTGAGATCACGAACCATGACCTTCCACGCTTATCGGCATTGCACCTGATGATGATGAGGATGAACCAACCCTGCGAAAATGCGTTACTGGTTGTTTTTTATTTCTTCAAGATTATTACTAAAGCTGATATATTAACCAACATTCTGCTGTGTTTCATATTGTAGCATCACCCAATGAGGCCCTGTTTTACACCTAAGATTTATTATTCACTGCGGAACTATTTAGACCCGTCAGTCGGAAGAGTGCCTTCGATCGATCAATATATATATATATATATATATATATATATATATATATATATATATATATCTTATATATAAAAGGCGATCTCCGTCTGTCTGTCTGTATGTATGTATGTATGTCCTTTATTTGTTCGCGAACGGCCCATCCGATTGAGATGAAATTTTCTACACGCCTTCCTTTCATTCCAGCGCTGCCAACTGTGATATTTTGTTAGTGTGAAATTGCCTGCTTACTCAGTATTATTTCATTTTTCATTATAATTTCATATATCTCAGGGAACCTAACTCTGTAAAAGTTATTTCAAGGGGCATAACTTTTCTGTATAACTTATAGTCATATTGTGGCATCGTTTTCAAAGATTTATAAACTCTTTGTCCATAGTTATGTACCGGCATATGAGTTATAATAAATAATGATACAATCTGTAAGCCATTTTCAAAGTTTTCATAAAAATAATGCACAATGCATAACATTGTAACTCATCTTTTTTTTGCTTAAGAAGTTACTGTAGTCATGCAGGTGATTAGAAAGAGTTTTCATTAAAAATAATGGATGGTGTGTGGAAGGAGATTCTTTTAAGTTACTTTATTTTGTTGTATGAATTTAATGAGACGCTACCCGCCAGGAGCTGGGCGAAGCCACGCCGGGTCAGATAGATAGACAGACCCACCTTTTCGCTGCAGTTATTTACAGGCATATGCTTTATAATCCTCCTCCTCCTCTCCCCCCTCCTCCTCCTACCTTCTTCCCCTCTCCCCTCTCCTTCCTCCCTCTTTCTCCTCCTCCTCCTCGCCCTCCTCCTCCTATGTCTCCCCCTCATCCCTCCTCCTCCCTTCTCATCCTCTCTCCTCCTCCCTCCACATCCCTCCTCCTCCTCCCTCCTCATCCTCCATCTCCCTCCTTCTCCCTCTCCTCCCCCTCCTGTGTTCTTCTCCTCCATCATCCTCCCTCCTACTCCTCCTCCCCCTTCCTCCTCGCTCTTCCTCGTCCTCCCCCTCCTCCTTGCTCTCCTCCTCCCTCCTTCCCCCCTCCTCCTCCCTCTTCCTTCTCCCTCCCTTATCCCCCTCCTCCTCCTCTCTCCTCCTCCTCCTCCTTTTCATCCCTCCTCCTCCCTCCTATTCCTCCCTACTCCTGTTCCTCCCTACTCCTCCTCCTCTCTCCGCCTATCTCTTCCTCCCTCCGCCTCCTCCTCTCTCCGCCTATCTCTTCCTCCCTCCTCCTACTCCTCCTTTTTCTTCTTCTTCTGCTGCTGCTGCTCCATTTACCCAAGTTAATCGTTGGGGGAAGATGTAAAGATCTTTCAAGTGCTCTTTCTAATGCTTTTTTGTAAGTTGGTCTTCGTTTATCTAAGGTTGTTCTAACTGCAACCAATAAATGATTAGACAGACAGACAGACAGAGAGGGAGGGAACGGGAGCTTATATGACTACTTATATGAATTAAAGGAGATGCTCCCCACCAGGGGCTGGGCGAAGTCGGGTCAGACAGACAGATAGACAGACAGACAGATAGTCGGGAACGGGAAAGGGAGCTTATGTGACTACTTATGTGAATTAAATTAGATGCTCCACACCGGGGACTGGGCAAAGCCGGGCCGGGTCAGTCAGACAGACAGACAGACAGACGGGAATGGGAACTTATATGAACTAAATTAGATGCTCCCCATCAGGGACTGGGTGAAGCCGGGCCGGGTCAGCTAGTATATATATATATATATATATATATATATATATATATATATATATATATATATATATATATATATATATATATATATATAGGCACTGTTCCGATTGACAGTCCCAAATAATTCTGCAGTGAATGATAACTCTTAGGTGTAAACAGTCTCCCTTACAGGGCCTCATTGGGTACCGGTAAATACGAAACACAGCAGAATGTTCTTTTACGTTCAGTAGTTAGCTATTGCTTTCTGAGCGAGAATCGACGTTTAAACTCAACTGACCGGTGTATTGAATGAACTCGCCATCATCATCATCATCATCAAATGCCATGCCAGCTGGTGTAGGCGTTCATGACTCTCCACAGATCTCGGTAATTGATTTTCTGGATCAACTCTGCTGATAATATTCCTGCAAGCCACCGCCTCAATCTATCCAGCATCGCCATCAGTAGCTGGATGACGGTCTGGTGTCACCTGTTGCTCATGACTGTCCCTACCTGACGAGGATGTCCTAAGATAGTCGTAACTTGCCATCAGCGTGCCGAAAGTTTAAGAGCTCGAAGTTAGAACGCCCTTTCTTGACGTCGACTGCTTTTGAAATAATTTGTTAATTGCACGTCCGTTACATGACGTCTCCACAACCTCAGCACTTTTTGGCTGTTGCAATTTGCTAAACAATTTTGCGTTCATTAGTTTGACATTGCTTACTAAACAGCCTACGCTTATATGAGTGTATGGAAACTAGTGCAATGTGGTCTGCTACAAAATCGGCTGCAGCTGTGCATTAAACGTGGTATGTAGGATTGCGAATTCTCCACAGCCTTGCTAGCAAGAGTAACAAAAACACTAAAACTATTGGCCCACAAAGGTTTGTCGACTTAGTGATGGTGATTTTCAAATACGATAATTACGTATGCGGATTCTGTAATTTAAAGTCACGTTGTCGCTTTTTGAGTGTAGCTAAAGCTAAGGTCTTTTTCTTCTTCTTCTTCTTCTTCTTCTTCTTTCAATGTTTGCACAGCATCCATTGAAGTGGGTAGATGTTCGCTCTCAACCCTTGTTCCATTTTGGTCAACATTTTTCAACTTCGACAGTTGAGGTTTCTTTTCTGGATTCCTCCACCTATTGGCAGGTTTCTGTGAAGATTGTGCTGTAGATGACAACACAGGGGAGTCTCCGTGGCGAAGTGATCAAACCATCTGCCTCGGGCTCCGAAAGTTGTGGGTTCGATTCCGTCAACTGCAACACCTTCGGTTCATGAGTGCATTTTTTCGGAGACTCCTGAGGGTCGTCGCTGGAGCTACGGAGTTCGTACTTTGTGCGACGCTTTCCGCGCTGTGGAAAGAGACTCAGCCATGTGGTATAAAAATCCGGTGCAATGAAGTCGACTTTTAAACGACTTTTAAGCGACGACAGGGGCAATCCCATCACAGATAATAAAGTGTATATCATTCATCCATTCATTCATCAGATAATAAAATGTCTATCCAACAACATTCAGATAGTAACGTGTCTATCATTCATTCATTCATTCATCAGATAATAAAGTGTCTATCATTCTTTCATCGGATTATAAAGTGTCTTTGATTCATTCATAAAATAATAAATTGTTTATCATTCGTTCATCAGATGATAAAACATCTATCACTCATTCATCGGATAATAAAGTGTATATCATACATTCATCAGATAATATCATGACTATCATCCATTCATTCATACATTCATCAGATAATAAGTGTCTCTCAAGACACCGCATGACGAGAACACAGAAGAAGAACCATCTGCAAATTACACCATTAGAGAACTCCTGTTTGCGGACGACCAAGCACTAATAGCAAAATCAGAAGCTGAATTACAAGACCACATGAATAGTCTAAACGAAATGTGTAGGGAACATAACATGAAAATTAGCACAAGCAAAACAGAGGTAATGACTATAACTAAAGAAGAACAAACAGCAACAATTCACCTAAACGAACAAGCCTTGAAACAAGTGAAGAGTTTCAAGTACCTGGGAAGTATAATATCATCAAATGGCAGATCAGAAGACGAGATAGAAAATAGGTGCAATAAGGCAAATCAACTCATTGGACAAATGGCACCAATACTAAAGAACAAACATGTATCAATAACTACTAAGAAAGCACATTACAACACAATCTTCCTGCCAACTCTATGCTACCAATGCCACACCTGGACAGTGACAGAAAAAGAGAAAAGAAAAATCACAACATAAATGAGGTACCTGAGAAGAATACTCAACGTATCAAGAAGAGATAAGATCAGAAATGAAGAAATCAGGACAAAAGATGGGGTTAAAGCAGCACTAGATTTATAAGAAAGCAGCAAATCAAATGGTTTGGCCATGCAAGTAGGTTACCAGTCAACAGCATGCCACAACAAGCAATGATGTACAGACCAGATGGAAACAGAGGAAGAGGCAGACCAAGTAAACGTTGGGCAGAGGGAATAGCAGAGTCCATGGGAATATCGATATATGAAGCCCATAATCGGGCACTCTCACGAAGTTTATACTTCACCTCGACACCGCAAGGTACAAGAGGAACATGATGAGATTCATTCATCAAATAATAAAGTGTCTATCATTCATTCATTCATTCATTTGTCGGACAATAAAGTGTCTATCATTCATTCATTCATTCATTTGTCGGACAATAAAGTGTCTATCATTCATTCATTCATTCATTTGTCGGACAATAAAGTGTCTATCATTCATTCATTCATTCATTCATTCATTTGTCGGACAATAAAGTGTCTATCATTCATTCATTCATTCATTTGTCGGACAATAAAGTGTCTATCATTCATTCATTCATTCATTCATTCATTTGTCGGACAATAAAGTGTCTATCATTCATTCATTCATTCATTTGTCGGACAATAAAGTGTCTATCATTCATTCATTCATTCATTCATTCATTTGTCGGACAATAAAGTGTCTATCATTCATTCATTCATTCATTTGTCGGACAATAAAGTGTCTATCATTCATTCATTCATTCATTCATTCATTTGTCGGACAATAAAGTGTCTATCATTCATTCATTCATTCATTTGTCGGACAATAAAGTGTCTATCATTCATTCATTCATTCATTTGTCGGACAATAAAGTGTCTATCATTCATTCATTCATTCATTTGTCGGACAATAAAGTGTCTATCATTCATTCGTTCATTCATTTGTCGGACAATAAAGTGTCTATCATTCATTCGTTCATTCATTTGTCGGACAATAAAGTGTCTATCATTCATTCGTTCATTCATTCATTCATTTGTCGGACAATAAAGTGTCTATCATTCATTCATTCATTCATTTGTCGGACAATAAAGTGTCTATCATTCATTCATTCATTCATTCATTCATTTGTCGGACAATAAAGTGTCTATCATTCATTCATTCATTCATTTGTCGGACAATAAAGTGTCTATCATTCATTCATTCATTCATTTGTCGGACAATAAAGTGTCTATCATTCATTCATTCATTCATTTGTCGGACAATAAAGTGTCTATCATTCATTCATTCATTCATTCGTCGGACAATAAAGTGTCTATCATTCATTCATTCATTCATTTGTCGGACAATAAAGTGTCTATCATTCATTCATTCATTCATTTGTCGGACAATAAAGTGTCTATCATTCATTCATTCATTCATTCGTCGGACAATAAAGTGTCTATCATTCATTCATTCATTCATTCGTCGGACAATAAAGTGTCTATCATTCATTCATTCATTCATTCATTCATTTGTCGGACAATAAAGTGTCTATCATTCATTCATTCATTCATTTGTCGGACAATAAAGTGTCTATCATTCATTCATTCATTCATTCGTCGGACAATAAAGTGTCTATCATTCATTCATTCATTCATTTGTCGGACAATAAAGTGTCTATCATTCATTCATTCATTCATTTGTCGGACAATAAAGTGTCTATCATTCATTCATTCATTCATTCGTCGGACAATAAAGTGTCTATCATTCATTCATTCATTCATTCGTCGGACAATAAAGTGTCTTTCATTCATTACTCAGATAATAACATGTCTATCGCTGGTCTCCCTGGCCTAGGGGTTAACGTCTTTCTCCGTAATCCCATATATTCTCGTGAGTAACGTAACCTGCGCGAGAATCGGTTGCGGTTTTCGCCGCGTTGGTAACTTGCGGGATATGTGAGCTGGCTGCTCAGAAAACAATGGCAAACTACTGAGCGTAATCTTGCCTAGTACATCGACAGCGGTTGAAAAATTCTGATGTTGACCGTAACGTCCTGTAATTTGCAAAAATAAATAAATAAATAAATAAAAATTCTATCGTCCATTCATTTTCCCGCGCCAGGCGTTCGTTGTCTCGGATGGCTGAGTGAGCTGCACCCCCCTGCTGTGGGAATGATTGAACCATAGCATTGTCAGAGGCTGCTGTGGGTTTGATTTCCAAGTTTGTTTGTGTATATCCTTCCTTTGCAGTCTGGTACTGGTAATCTGCAGTCCTTTGGCTTCTGCCAGGTTGATGACTCTCCAGCCATTATCATTAGAAGTTGTATGTAGGCTTTCCATACCGGCAACTTGTTTATGAGTTTGCTCTCTACCTATTTTTGCGTTGAAGTCTCCTAGCACAATCAGGATGTCTTGTTTGGGGGTTTGTTCTAAGACATCCTCCATGTTAGACAAATCAGTGCTGAGATGTGTTTGCTTGTGATGTGTGATGTTAGTGAATCTAATGAATAAGTGTCAGGATGTTGCATCGTGTGTCTATTCATCACAAGTACAAAAGTGTTGTCTGTCTTACGTAGAAAGACTGGGTGTTGGTGTTGTCTTGTTGGGTCATCATGATGATATGTTTGACTTGTCTTTGTCTAATAGTATTTTTGTTGGTTTTTATTTTATCTACAGAATAAGCCAGAATTCTAGGTTTAGATGTGAGATGTTCCTGGGTTTTTAGTGCACTAGAAGTGTTTGGTAAATTCAATTATTATACTTTATTATTGTTATTACACACATTTTTCTATATTTTTCTTTGTTTGCTTTTGCTGTTCATGTAATTAAAAGTAATGTGTTATTTGATAGTGATAATAAAGGATTTGAAAATCAGACTTTAAAAAATGTTTTGTTTTCTTTTCTGCTTCACATATATTTTTGTTTGCACTTCTATCTGCACATACATTCTTTCTACCAATCCATGTAGATTATTTCTCATCAACAAGATGTGTCATGACGAGAGAGAAAGAGAGAGAGAGAGAGAGAGAGAGAGAGAGAGAGAGAGAGAGAGAGAGAGAGAGAGAGAGAGAGAGAGAGAGAGAGAGAGAGAGAGAGATAACTTTCTGACAGGCAGACAGGCAAGGGCATGTTCTTAAGTGTGTGAGAGAGAGAGAGAGATTTTTATAGGTATAACTTTATGACAGGCAGACAGCTGACGGTGTGTTCTTAAGTGAGAAAGGAAGGGGGAGGAAGAGAGATAGAGGAGAGAGAGAAAGAAAGAAAGTTATTGGGATAATGTTATGGCAGGAAGACAAATGAGGACTTTCAAATGCAAGAGAGCGAACGATCGTGTGAGAGAGAGGAGAAAGGTATAGAAAAAAAAAAGAGAAAGATGTGGAAAGAAAAATAAAGGTTGTTGTCATTATGAGTTTATGCAAGAAGACAGATGACGACATATTCTTAAGTGGGTACGTCAGTTATATAAACCCCACTGGGCAGAAGAGACATGGGCAAGGTTTGCTGGTGAAGAAAGGAGTAAAGCATGTGGCACTTGACTTGAGCCAGTGGAATCACAGTGCAAGAGAGGTCCAGGGTATACAAATGGAGATTGGTGGCTTAAGTTGGAACATCATAAATGTAAATGCCACAGTGGACTGTTTTGTCAGAAAGGAACAATGGGACTGGCTTAACGAACGAACGAACAGGCTTTATTTTCAAAGGGTAACAAATTGGGCACGCAGGCCCGTCTTACATTCGGCCTTTCCAATCACTCATCTTTCTTTCATCAACAGTGCATAGGGAAAAAAACATTGTCACATGAATTTTGTAAACATAAACGATGCATATTATTATGTTATGAGACACATCAACCACCCACCCACACATCTCCCATTCACTCCAACTCCATCACCCAACCACACACATAACCCACACACACACATACATGCCCCTACCCATCCACCACATCCCTACACCTACATATATCCCCACCCACACACACCTCTCACCCACCACACACCCCAAGCACACATACATTCCCCAACCCACACATCCCCCACCCACACACATCCACCCACCTACACACATCTCCCCACCCCCTCACATATCCTCTACCCGTCCCATTACCCACCAACAATAACTCACCCACATATCCTCCTCCATCCACACACCCAGCCAAACACACATTCCTCAGCCACAAATTCCCCACGCACACACACATCTCCCGGTCAACTCACATATTCCGCACCTACTTACACACAAATTTCGCACCCAGCCACATAATCTCCCATCTCCCCCAGCCCACTCACAGTTCCCGAACCCACCCCTACAAACTTCCCCCACCATCTCCTAACCTACACACACTCACCCACCCACATATCCTCTACCCACCCACACATCCTCTAACCCCCCCCCCCCATCCCCCAACCAAACATCCCTTAACCACATACCCTTACTTATATACAATCACCCACCCACACATCCTCTACCCAACCACACATCCTCCACCCACCCATCCCCCAGCCACACATCCCTTAACCACACACCCCTACCCATAAACACACACATCCCCACCCACGCACAATCTCACCGCCCATACACACATCCCTCACACGCATTTCCACCATCCAACACATCCCCCATTCACAAACACACACCTCCCATCCACGCACACACAACTCACACACACATCCTCAACCCATACACTCATCCCCTCACACATCCCTAGACACACATACTTATCCCTCAACCACTAACACCCACACATCCCTCACCCACTC
This sequence comes from Cepaea hortensis, assembly GCA_963921405.1. Taxonomy (NCBI): domain Eukaryota; kingdom Metazoa; phylum Mollusca; class Gastropoda; order Stylommatophora; family Helicidae; genus Cepaea; species Cepaea hortensis. The sequence continues at coordinate 60,491 of CAWUFQ010000632.1, forward strand.
ATCAAAACATACATCTCCTATCTACCCACCCACACTCACACACCCCAACCACCCATCTAAACACACATCCCCCACTCTCACACACATCCTTCACCCACCTGCACACCCAATCACACCCCACCCACCCACACATACATCCTTTATCCACACCCAGCTCCCCTCACACACAACACCACACCCAAACATACCCAAAAGACACATCCCTCACCCACACACACATCTCCCCAGACATCTCCTACCCATCCACACATCCCCCAACTACAATCACCCTCACTACACACACATACATCCTCCATCTAGCCACACACACCCCCACCCAGCCAGACATATCCCCTACCCACACACACATCCCCAAATCCATCACCCACACCCATCACGCACCCATCCCCCAACCCACACACATACCCCACACACATTCACCCACACACACACTCCCCACCCATCCACCCAAACATCCCACACCCATACACATCCCCAAACCAACAACCACCCCACCTGCACACATCTCCCACCCACCACATACCCCCACATACGCTTAAGGAATTAGAGGACTTACCAGGTGATAGGCTACTCATATGTGGAGACTTCAATGCGAGAAACAGAGATTGGGACAGTAGTGGAGAAAATCGACAAGGAATTGCACTTGCGGATGCCATGGTGGACTCCGATGTGGTCTGCATAAATGATGGTAGGCCGACTAGAATGGCAATGAGGCCTGGCGATGCAGATACTGCTATTGATTTGGCACTTGTCTCCCAGTCATCAGTCCTTGATGTAAAGTGGACTGTTTTGAATGACCATGGGAGTGATCACATGCCATGCTCAGTCCTGATCTCTAAGTCCAGAAAAGTCAAGGCCTGGAGAGCGCGCAAGACCTTCCGGTATGAGTGGAGCGACAGCCTTCTTGGACGCCTCAGACATGGGGCATGCAACAGGACTGTTAAAACTCCTTTTTTACAGCCCCCATGGTGGACCCCAGAAGTAGACAATGCGTGGAAAGCAAAGAGAGCTGCAGTGAAGCAGCTAAGGAAATTGCGACAGACACCCCTAAGCTCACGAGAAGAAGTGGACATAGCGGAAAATGACAAGAAAGACAAGGTGGAGGATTTCAAGCGATGTGCTGCAGAGGCCAAGAAAGTAAAATGGGAATGTTTTATGAAGGAGATTAGAGGTGATAAAACACTGCATAAATTCTGGAAACTGTACAGACAAATGCAAAGAAAAGATCTGCCTATGACAGTGGAAACAATTTATAAAGAGGATGGGGTACGCGTGACAACAGACAAGGAGAAAGGGGAGGCGTTTCTCCAGAGATTTTTAGAGCAGACCAATCATAGTGATGCGGATACCAGGGATGCAGTTAGAGTGGAATTATCTGGCACAATAGAGAATATGCCTTACGAAGACATCATACTGTTTGAAGATGTTAAACATATTTTGCAAAAGGCAAAAGACACGGCACCAGGGCCTGATGGTGTCAGGTATGGCCACATGAAGGCTTTGAGCGATGTGGACCTGAAGGAGATGGCCGGCTGCTTTAATCAGGTGCAGGACCACATCTCCCTTGTCCATAGGTAATCTACCACCAAGAGGTGCATTCCCTGCCAGCCTATCAGCCTGTTCATTCCCCAGCACTCCCGCATAGCCAGGGCAAAAAGAAATTCTTAAAATTCTCACAATCCGTGACCTCTGAAGCGAGGTGAGCAATTCCACACGAAACATTTCTTTCTCCGCCTTACTAAGCATACTCCTTGAGTCTGTAATGAATACAATGTGCGCTGCAATGGCCCCCTCCAACCAACGGAGTGCCGCTGTTACTGCCCAATTCTAATGCTGGAGGTTGTAGTCTCATATGCCAGACTTCTTTTTCAAGACTCGCCCATTAGCCTTGTCAATGAAACCCCAACCACTCCGTCTATTTCTCACCATTGTCCCATCGGCATAGATCACTATGTCACCTTGATGTGTCTTACTCTGGATCAGGTGATGCATCTCAAACTTTATGCGGCCCGCTGCCCATTCTCTGCACTCACCACCCAGTGTTACTATTACATTGTGCCAGTCTGTCATGTCTTTCGGTACTTCAACCCACTCTTTTTAACGATTGATGGTCTCTAGATCACACACCTTACGTGTAGATATTTCTGCCTGTGCCATCCAGGACCTACCTCGTCTTAGTCTATGACCATTGACCATATTCGTGGCTTCATACAGGGGGTGATCCCCAGAGGCGTCACTAGGGGTGTGCGGGGGGTGCGGGCCGCACCGGGTGACACCATCAAGGGGTGACACCAAAATTTTAAAAAATTGCAAATTTGACAAAGCAAACATAGCAAAATAACAAAAATTTAACTTTGTCCGAGTTTGTCGAAATTCTTTATGTTTTACCTGAAGTATTGAAGTTATATTGTTCAATTTGTTTTCTTTCTTATGTCCTTATTAACTTTTTGACTTATTTTACAAACATTACTATATGCGATTATATATGGTACAGGAACACTCGGAAGAAGACCATGGTGAAAGTCTAGAGGGGTGACACCAAGAGTTTACCGCACTGGGTGACACCAACCCCAGTGACGCCACTGGTGATCCCTATCTGCAGCAACTCTCAGGTACCATTTGGCTTGAAGGACCGCCATTGTTGGTACAACCAGGATATTCCTCATGCATATAATTGGTGTGTTCTTTGTGCACCCCAGGATCACCCGCATGGCCGCTGGGCACTTATAAACACACGTCTAAATAATGTATACTGTCCACTTATCATCAAATGTCCAAAGAATGTAGATTGTCCACTTATCATCAAATGTTCAAAGAATGTAGCTTATCCATTTATGATCAAATGTCCAAAGACTGTAGAATGTGTACTTATCATCGCATGACCAGAGAACGTAGATTGTTTACTTATCATCACATAACCAAACAATGTTGATTGTCCACTTATCATCAAATGTCCAAAGGCTGTCGATTGTCCACTTATCATCAAATGTCCAAAGGATGTCGATTGTCCACTTATCATCAAATGTCTAAAGAATGTAGATGATCCACTTTTCAACAAGTGTCCAAAGAATGTAGACTGTGTACTTATCAACACATGACCAGATAATGTGGATTGATTACTTATCATCACATAACCAAAGAATGTCGATTGTCCACTTAGCATCAAATGTACACAGAATGTAGACTGCCCACTTATTATCAAATGTTCAAAGAATGTAGATTATCCACTTTTCATCAAATATCCAAAGAATTAGGCTATGCACTTATCGTCACATGACCAAAGAATGAAGATGTTCTTATTATCATCACATAAGCAAAGAATGTAAATTGTCTACTTATAATTTTTTTTAAAATAATTTGCACATCCTATTTTACAGGACATCGCAGTCAACATCAGCATTTCTATCGCTGTGATCTCCTGGCAAGTCCACGTTCAGTAGTTTGCCATTGCTTTCTGAACGACTGGCACTGATACCAACGCAAAACCAACACAATGCGATCTGCTGTCAAATCGCGTTGAGCTGTGTTTCGAACACGGGTATACGGGATTACGAACTGCGTCCGCAAATTCCTTCGCCAAGGAGACCTACTTATTATTACACGTCCAAATAATGTAAATTATCAGCGTATCGTCACACGTCCTAAGAATGGGGATTCTCTATTTATCATTACTTGTCCAGACATGAAGAATGTAGATTGTCTTCTCATTATCATACGTCCAAAGAATGGAGATTATCTATTTATCATCACATGCCCAAATATGAACCAGTCTCCCTGGCCGAGGATTTATCAGCTTTCTCCGTAACCCCGAATACTCTCATGATTGACGTGAGCGCACGAGAACTGGAAGTGGTTCGAGTCGCGCCAGTTACTTATGAGAGGATGGAGCCGGTCGCTCAAAAAGTCGTGGCGTGCTGATGAGCGTAATCTAGCCTAGGAATCAACATACAGCTGAAAGATGCTGATGTTGACCGCAATGTCCTGAAACAGGATGGAAACGCGGGGGGAAAAAATGCCCAAAAATGAAGAATCTAGATTGTCTTCTCATTATCACACGTCCAAAGAATGGAGATTATCGATTTATCATCACACGTCCATACATGAAGAATGTAGATTGTCTTCTCGTTATCACACATCCAAAGAATGTAAATTGTGCACTTACACTTATCATGTCGCGACTGCCAATATCGAGCAAAGACTGCTAATACGTCTATTCCAAGGACTGGTGCTTTCACCCATCCAGTATGTCCTGGCCATACTCACTGTCAGCCCTACACAGATTGGAAGACTTTAAAAGGTACAAAACGAAGCCATGCGCATCATCTTGGGCTGCACGAAAGACACCAGCTGTGTAGCAATGAGATACCTCCTTGACTTCCCGACAATGGAACACAGGATCAAGATCTGGAGAGCTCGTGCATACTTAAAAATAAGTGCAGATGAGCAGCACCCTCTGCATGACGCTATATTCAGAGAAAAGGGTGACAGGCTAAAGAGAGGCAAATCATGGATGGGTCGGGCGGAAGATGTCGTCAGACAGCTCTGCAGTCTTACCAGTATCAACCCCGGCAAGGAATGGGTGCCGATGCCTCCAGCTTTTAAGTGCACTTTCTCCTGCATTATCACACCCGACAGACGGTGCAGAGAGCAGAACCCTGCCGCTGTCAATGCAGAGGTTAATGCGCTCATCTATGAACACTCAGATAGCCCCGAAGTGCTCATCTATACAGATGGATCTGTTGTAAAGCAGCAGAGAAGTGCGTGGGCATTTACAGCCCGTTCAGCGGGCCGAACCGTTCAAGAATCCAGTGGTGCCCACTCTATGACCACGAGCAGCATGACGATGGGGAAAGAGCACGGGGAAGACAAAGACAGGAATAGCCGGATGATTTGGTCGCCTATCATTATCGGGACAAGAACACTGACCTGATAAAAGACTGATGATTGTGTGAGATCACGAACCATGATCTTCCACGCTTATCGGCATTGCACCTGATGATGATGATTATGATAATGATGATGATGAATGAACCAACACTGCGAAAATGTGTTACTGGTTGTTTTTTTATTTCTTCAAGACTATTACTAAAGGTGATATATTAACCAACATTCTGCTGTGTTTCGTATTTTAGCATCACCCAATGAGGCCCTGTTTTACACCTAAGATTTAGTATTCACTGCGGAACTATTTGGGACCGTCAATCGGAACAGTGCCTATATATATATATATATATATATATATATATATATATATATATATATATATATATATTTTTTTTTTTTTTTTAATGGGCCTTTTCAACCTTTTGCAGGCCGGATAAAAATTTATTTATTGTTATTTGATTTAATATTTGTAACTAACTAAACTATGGCTGTATAGTATATATATTATTATTATAACATATCATTAATATTAATAGTAATAATACCATTATCGTATAACGTGTCTTATTTATATAAATAATTAATATAAATATTATTAAATAAATAATAACAAGGAGGGACGATCTGAGCTTAGCCGTCCACACTCAGCATTCGCGACGATTATTTACCTGCAAGAACGAAGCTCTGCTCAGGCACAACGAAATCACGTCCGGAAAAAAAAACTCCGGATGAACGCAGAAGAAGAAGAAATGGGATCGGGAAATATTGTAAAACAAATAAGAAACAACATCACAAATGCTCAATTTTATAGCATTACTTGCATGTTGCTTTCAAAAAGTACAATTTAGATTATATTATATTTATGGTACGTTTGATAGGTAAATGTTTGTATGTATGTTTTAGGGGTGTTTTTTTTAGAAATGTTTGTTTCGTTGTAATGAGCAGTCGAGCTGAAAAACATATGATGGCTGTGGAAATGTGGTTTCTGGGGAAAATGCAAAGAATACCATGGACAGACAGAAAAACTAACGAACAAGTCCTTTAATAAACAAATGAAGATCGTAAACTGATTAGAGTCATTAGATGTAGACAGTCAAAAATTTTTGGGCATGTTATGAGAAGAAATGACTTGGAGAACTTAGTGACAACTGGCAAGATCGAAGGGAAGAGACCAAGGGGAAGACCGGGGAGTAAATACCTGGATGGCTTGGCCACTTGGCATAATCGAGACAGGAACATAGAGCTGATCCACGACTCTTGTGATCGAATGAATAAGATGGCAGAACATGACCACCCACGCTTATCGGCATAGCACATGATGGATGGATGGGTGTTTCGTTGTAAACATATTTACTTGTTTCCATAACTGGGTAAATATAGTCCCACATCAAATAATGCCTTTGTTGCATATCCTTTAGGGGACATTGCAGTCAACACCAGCATTCTTTGCTGCTTTGATCTCTTGGCAAGTTTACATTCAGTAGTTTGCCATTGCTTTCTGAATGATCGGCACCCATACCATTTCGTAAAAAACCAACGAAAGGCGGTCTGCTGCCAAACCGCGCGCAGTTGTGTTTCGAACGTGGGTAGGCGGGATCACGAACTGCAACCGTAACACCTTCGCCACGGAGGTGGCTATGCGGTGTGATAGGTGTCATATTCTGGGCCATGACATATGAGGTGGGGTGGTCAGTTGCTTTCTTGGGCTTCTTTCCTTTCCGGAAAATCTTTCTAATTGCCTGGTACCAATTTATACGAGACTGGGTATGTCCCAGGACCTGCAGGTAAGAAAGAATAATTCTGCCTGTGCTGGGTATTGAAATGAGTCCGTTGTCTTGGCAAGCGAGGAAACTAACCACTGTGCTTCTACATGAAAAGATCATACGGCTGGGCGGAATGACATATAGATGGAGAAAGAGAAATAGAGAGATTGTCTTCCATTTCCGTCATCTTTATTTACAATTCTTTACTTTTTTTAAAGTTGCATATCCTTTACAGGACGTTGCAGTCAGCACCAGCATTTTATTTTCGTTGTTGTTGTCTTTGCAAGTTTTACGTTCAGTAGTTTGCCATTGCTTTCTGAACGACCGGCTATCATACCAACACGTTAAAACCAGCGAGACACGGTCTGCTGCCAAACCGGTCACCGCTGTGTTTCGAACGCCGATAAGCGGCATCACGAAACACGTCCGCAACGCCATCGCCACGAAGAACGGCAATTCAGTACTACTTGGTAAAAAGACAACGAACGAACTTTATTTTCAAAGGCTTAAGAATCGGGCACACAGGCCCGTTGAACATCCTGCCTTTCTTAACTCTTTCCTTCCATACACCATTTTATGCACTAGTCATTTATGAAGCTAATCTTAGACAATAACAACAATATCAACATAAGCATTATAAGTTGAGTTGAGTTAAGCTCAGAACTGACATCATTGCACTCAGGACATTACCATACGCGCTCCGCCCTCTCGTTCAACAGCCAGCGAAGAGTCACACTACTAATCGTTTTTACCGCTATCTGATTAAAAGTTCTCCTGGTCTTCCCTCTAAGCTTTGAGATTTTACCGGAACCCTACTCAGATTCCCCGCAATCTCATCTTTTCCACATAAGGGTTCTCAGTCTGTTCCCCCACCTTCTCCAGCTGGTCGCACAAGCGTATCCCCCCCCCCTTTCTACCGTCCTATCCCCTTCTGACTCCAGTCCTCTTCTTCCTTTTCCTTCTCCTCTCTCCTCTACCTTTTCTCCTCCGATTCATTTTCTCCCCGCTGGCTGTTGTCAAACTGTATCGAGCACAAAGCACGCACTCTGTTGTCTCAGCGATAATTCTTGTTATTTTTCATGGTATAGTTAGTTAGTCGATAGATCATCCTCATTGCACATCGAACCATTCAGTCCATAAGTGCTCGGATCCCCTCCTCAGCAAATCCTGCAGAGTTTAGCGGCTAACGACGCCAGTTCTGTGTTGGTTTATCAATCTTTGGCTTCCTGCGTAGTGTTCTTGTTTGACCACACCCCCTTTAATTTGCTGTTCTCGCAGTCTGACCATGGTTGTAGATTCACAGTCATCACTTGGTACACGCAAAAGTCTTACTTCTCGTAGAGCATTCAGAATGTCAGCCTGGTCCATGGCGCGTCCGCCCTCAACAGTAGCCTTACCTGCGAGCTTGTCAGCCCGCTCATTTCCTTATCCTCCCGCATGCCCTGGCACGAAGATGAAACTGATCTTTGCCAGCCGAGACCGCCCCAGAGACAGGAGCCACTTTCTTCGGATCTACCCCACCTCTATCCTCTTGAGCATGCTCATTGAGTCGCTAAGTAAACATACCCTGGTGAATGTCTGTGTCTCGAGCCATGTAACTGTTTTACTTACTGCCATGACTTCCATAGTCAGGCTACTAGTGGTCACAACAAAAGCACCATAGTCCTCCTTCACAGTTCTCCCTCCAGCCTGAGCCGTAAAGGCGCATGAACTTCTCACATATCTGACGACCGACCCATCTGTGTAAATGACAGCATTACCGTCTAACGAATTCTCGAAAATCAACGCTTGTACTTCAGCCTCCACAGCAGCCGGATTTTCTTGACTGCATTTTCTGTCTAGATGGATGCAAACTGAAAAGGACGTACAGAAATCTGTTGGCACTTGTACCCACTCCTCGTCAGGTTCTAATCTTCAAGTGAACGCACCTGTTGAAGAATGTCTTCGGCTTGACCCATCCACGAACTTCCTCTTTTTAACCTGCTGTTCTTCACCTTCATAATTTCACAATGCAGTGGATGTTGTGTGTTTGCGTTAATTCTGAGGCATGCGCGTACTCTGCAAACTTGTATTCTGTCTTTAATGGTTGGAAAATCAAGAAGGTAGCGCATCGCCCTGCATGCTGTATCTCTTGTACATCCAAGAATAATGCTTATAGCTTCGTTCTGTATCCTTTCCATCCTTCCTATCTGCTTACGGCTGAGAGTCAGGATCGAGTATTATAAACGCCAGGGAAGTTTGCAAGGTCCAGCTAGGTGTAACAGATTAATCTTGGCTGCGCGGGACGTGGCCGCGGCTCCTATTACTCGTAAAGGCACTTGACCGAGGGAATCATAATTACACTGTCAACAGCTGGATTGCTTATAGCAGATGATATCCCGTTATTGTCACCTTAAGATCTGTTGTCTTGACAAATAACCGTCGAAGGAAATTTCGGAACAGGACCCACAGTGGCCATTCTTCTTCTACCTCAAGTGACTCTTCTAGAGCGGATGTCGGCGATCACGACTCTCCAAGCCACTGTCACCTGATATTATAATGATTGATTGATTGATTGATTTAGGAATCGACATCACAGCATTCCGGGCATTCCCATAAGTGCTCCGTCCCCATCCTCAGCAGCCAGCGAAGAGTTCCAACACTAATAGTACCAGTAGCAATCTTATTATAAGTCCGTCTCGCCTTTCCTTTGAGCGTTGAGCGTCGGCCAGATCCCTTTGTCACTCCTCGTTGTCTCATTCTTGCCAGACCATGGTAATCCATTTGCTCCTCCGAGGTGTACACGTGCTCCCACAAGGCCGCAACCACGTCTGCCTTGTCATGTATCAATACTCCACCAAGTTCTGCAGAGCCAGCCAATCTGCCCGCCTGTTCATTTCCCAGCACACCGGCATGCCCCGGAGAAAAGATCCAGGCGATGCTTGTCACCCGTGACCTCTGAAGCGAAGCAAGCCACTCCGCACAAAGTCTGCCCGTCCTCACCCTCGTCAGCATGCTTTCTGAGTCAGTGACAATCACGATGTGTGTGTGTCGTATTCTCCATCCAGCGGAGAGCCGCAGTGACTGCCTTCACTTCCATTCTTAAGCTGGATGTTGTGGTATCATATGCCAGGCTCTCCTGCCCCAAACATCGACCACTAGCTTTGGCTATGAACCTCCAGCCACTTCTCTCACCTCTTGACACCGAACCATCTGTGTAGATAACCAGATCACTCGAGTGAGCATTGTCCTGAATTAGTTGCTGGACTTCCACTTCCGTGGCCCCTGCTGGCCACTCCCTGCACTCCCGGCTCAATGTTATTACAACTCTGCACAAGTCTGACTGCACGGCTGGCACTCTGACCCACTCCTCTCCTCGCCTGATGTTCTCCAAGGGGCACACCTGTCTGATCGTATCCTCCGCCTGAGCCATCCATGATTTCTCTCTTTTCAGTCGCTGACCCTTAACTGCGTCCAGCGCCTCATGCAGTGGGTGGTCTGTGTCTGCAGCTACTCTGAGGTATGCCTTCGCCTGCATCACCTTGAGCCTACCAGCAACAGTCGGCAGACCAAGGATGTAACGCATACACACTACTGGGGTGTCTCTAGTGCATCCCAGAATGACCCGCATAGCTTCGTTCTTTATGCGCTCTAACTTCACCAGCTGACTCTCTGAGACAGTGAGCAGACCTAATGTAATATTATAATGAAGCTGATAATACTTAACATTTGTTGACCTACTATTTCAGCTTCCCACGTTATCCTTCTCAATCTTACTGAACAGAGAGGGCGAGAGAGAGAGAGAGAGAGAGAGAGAGAGAGAGAGAGAGAGAGAGAGAGGGGAGAGAGAGAGAGAGAGAGAGAGAGAGAGAGAGAGAGAGAGAGAGAGAGAGAGTATGTTTTTGTTTGTTTGCTTTTTTCTCGCTTTAAACTCATACGTAGTCTGTACGCATGCCACTACTTTTAGTACCCTGGGTTGGTTTTCGCGCGTAGATTAGCATTCGTCGTTGCCTATTACCAATGTCCCTTGCTATCAGGCGAACACACTTAGGCTTCTGAGTGCTTGTAATTTACGTCCCCGAGTCAAGGACGAGAAATCAACATAAGTGAATGTTTGTTAGAATGTTTGTGATTGTGAGTGGGTATATGTGTATGTGAGTGAGTATGTAGTCGTGTGATATTGAGTGGGTGTATAACTGTGAGAGTTTGTGTTTATGGAATGTTGTGCGGTGCTTACCGAACCCGACACCCCACATTGTGCCAACGGCTTCGGGCGGAAGAGCGCAATTGGGAGGCCTTCTCCTGGTGCGAGGAAATGCAACCTAAACACAAAATGTCATGGCAGGGCAGACCAGGCCCTAAGCCTTTGTTGGCAGCTGGTCTAGGATTGAAGCTCCGACTGGTGGACAGCTAGATCATTGCTTTGCTGATCCGCCAGCTTCTGCAGCTTGTCTTGTTCCAGATGTAGAGGTGTTACCTTTCCTCTGGAGTGAACTAGGCAGGCCGAGAGAGGGATCATGCTGCATGGGCAACACATGATCTCGTAGTTTAGCCCAGGCTTTGTGCTGTGGAGAGCCAATAACTTCACCCCTGGTCTTAACCGGTCTGGGAATCAAAGCAAGTGGCAACAGTTACGGGTTATAAGTCCTTGTCAACTGGTGTAGACATGGGGCGCCACGCGTTGCCTCTGACGGTGGGAGACACCTACAGGTGTCACTGATCAGCTACCGCCCGCCTCAAGCTGGGCAGCCCCCGGCCAGTGGGGTGCTGATCCGCCACAGCCTGCATGCTTCAATGGGTGCTTGGGGCTAGGACAAAATCTGAATTGCAGGCTGTAAAACTAATGCACCAGGTACTAATAAAAAGACAAATAGAAACCTCAAGCTACGGCTTGCAACCTGGAACGTAAGAACCATGTGTTCAGTATTTTCCACTGACTTAACAAATATTGACGGCTGTGATTGATGCCGAACTCAATCGTCTTAACATTGATATTGCTGGCCTGCAGGAGACTCGCCTCGCTGAGGAAGGGTCACTCACGGAAAACAATTACACTTTTTTTTGGAAGGGTGGAGGGCAGGCAGAAAAAAGGCAACATGGTGTGGGTTTTGCAGTGAAGAATTCGCTACTGGGAATAATTGATATCCCAGCTGGAGGTAATGAAAGTATTATCCATGCGATTGGCAACCTCTTGTGGTTTTGCCACCATTATCACTGCATATGAACCGACACTCGCTTTCTCTGATGATGTGAAGGATACGTTCTATGAGGAGCTAGACTCTGTGATCAAGGCAGTTCTAAAATCCAACTACATTTATATGCTCGGTGATTTCAATGCTCGTGTGGGCAAGAACTCGAGTTCATGGCCAGTGTGCCTTGGAAAATAAACATCAGTCGCAAGAATGAAAATGGCAAAAGGCTGCTGAAGCATTGCACCAGAAATGACCTATGTATTACAAACTCCTTTTTTAAAACAAAAGAGATGCATAAGGTCACATGGAAACATCCAAGATCCTGCCATTGGCATCAGCTGGACTTCATCATCACACGGAGACAACATCTGAACCATACATCATTGGCTCAAAGTTACCACAGTGCTGACTGTGATACGGATCACTCTTTGGTTGTTGCAAGGGTTCGACTGTGACCAAAGAGAATCTACACAGCTAAACACAAATCTAGCCCCAGGATTAATATTATTAACGCTCACAATCCTGGAAAATGCTTTGATTTTCAACAGCAACTTGAAGACGCTTTCACTGATACATCAGAAAAGTGTACAGTAAGTGAAAAGTGGGGTAAACTTAAGGAAACTATTTATAAAACAGCAGTAGGGGTTTACGGCACTGTAGATCATAAGAGGCAGGACTGGTTTGCGGCAAACAGCCAGATACTGCAGCCATTGATTGATAAAAAAAGAGATAGCTCTCTTAAGAAACAAGGAAAGAACAACGCGTAACACTCTGAGTGAGCTGAAGCAATCTAGGAAGGATGTGCAAAAGGCTGCCAGGCAGCCAACTCTTGACCACCTGGACACACAGGATTTAAAAGATTCAAACATCATAACGCTGTACAAGAACAAGGGCGATCGGAGCGACTGTAACAACTACTGGGGCATCTCACTTCTGTGTATTGTTGGGAAAGTCATCTCATCTCATCATGTTCCTCTTGTACCTTGCGGTGTCGAGGTGAAGTATAAACTTCGTGAGAGTACCTGATTATGGGCTTCATATATCGACATTCCCACGGACTCTGCTATTCCTTCCGTCCAACGTTTACGTGGTCGGCCTCTTCCTCTGTTTCCATCTGGTCTGTACATCATTGCTTGTTGTGGCATGCTGTTGACTGGTAACCTCCTTGCATGGCCAAACCATTTGACTTGCTGCTTTCTAATAAGATCTAGTGCTGCTTTAACCCCCAGTCCTGATTTCTTCATTTCTGATCTTATCTCTTCTTGATACGTTGAGTATTCTTCTCAGGAACCTCATTTCTGTTGTTGTGATTTTTCATTTATCTTTTTCTGTCATTGACCAGGTTTGGCACTGGTAGCATAGAGTTGGTAGGAAGATTGTGTTGTAAAGTGCTTTCTTAGTAGTTATTGTTGGGAAAGTATTTGCCAGAATTGTTCTGCGCAGACTTCAAGTCCTGGGAGATCAAGTCTACCACGAATCACAGTGCGGCTTCCGTCAGAACCGTTCTACCATTGATATGATATTCTGATTGCGACAAATGCAAGAAAAATGCAGGGAACAAAATCAACCACTGTTTATTGCCTTCATCGACCTCACAGAGGCATTTGATTTGGTCAGTCGTGAGGGTCTGTTCAAAGCACTAAAGAAGATTGGCTGCCCACCAGTTCTTCTGTCCATTGTGGAATCGTTCCACACAGGTATGAAGGGTATAATCAAGTTTGATGATGCAACTTCAGAAGAGTTTGAAATCAAGAGTGGAGTTAAGCAAGGTTGTGTACAAACCCCCACCCTCTTTGGGATATACTTTTTACTTCTACTGAAATATGCCTTTCGTGATCAGAATGCTGGTATATACATTCACTCACGCTCAGATGGCGGCCTCTATAATGCTCAGAGATTGAAGGCCAAGACCAACATTAGGAGGGTATTAATCAGAGAGTTGCTTTTTGCGGATGATGCTGCAATTACGATCCACTCTGAGGAGGAATTACAACATCTACTATCTGCATTCTCCAATGCTTGTTCTGAATTTGGTTTAACAATTAACAAAAAGAAGACACAGATTATGTCACAAGGTGCACATAGGGTACCATCAATCTTTATTGACGACGCCGAATTGGAGATAGTAGAGCATTTTACATATCTAGGATCAGAGGTAAATAGCAAATTATCCCTAGATCAGGAAATCAATATCAGGATTGGTAAGGCAACAACAACAATGAACATGTTAGCGAAAAGAGCCTGGGAGAACAGGAAGCTTACTGCCAAAACAAGAGTCCTTGTCTATCAAGCCTGCGTCCTTAGTACTCTTCTTTATGGCAATGAAACCTGGACAACTTACTCACACCAAGAGAAACATTTAAACAGCTTTCATATGCGGTGTCTGCGAAGAATTCTTGGTATTAAGTGGCAAGACAAAATCACAAATACTGAAGTATTGGAAAGATCAGGTTGTGTGACGGTGACGTTCCATGCTCAGTCTTCGTAGACTTAGATGGATGGGACATGATAGGAGGATGGATGATGGTAGAATACCAAAGGACATCTTTTTTGGCGAATTACAGATGGGTAGGAGATCTCAGGGTCGGCCTCTACTACGATACAAAGATGTGTGTAAGCGGGACATGATTGATACAGGCATTGATAATGCACATTGGGAGCAAGTCGCCGCTGAACGTGTTGCATGGAGGGCAACTATCAGAAATGAAATAAAGACAAAGGAGAAAATGATTGCAGATAAAGCACACACAGAGCGTGAGAGACGTAAGATCGTGGAAATGACCATGATTTCACATGCATCCACAGTGCACAAACATGTGCAGCACGAATTGGCCTTATCAGCCACACTCGCCACCGCCATGGGTCATAGTTATTAAGCCTGTTTGAAGCACAATGTACCAAACTATCGTCTGTCAAGACGGAAAGGTGCCAAAATATTGTGTTTATGATGTACTAGCTGATCAGGCCCGGCTTTGCCCAGCCCTTAGCGGGGATTTATCTATCTATCTGCCTACCCACCTACCCCCTCCCCCTTCTCTCTCTCTCTCTATCTAATCTCTGTCTGACGACCCGGTCCGACTGTCTATCTTTCTATCTATCCATCCATCCATAGGACCCGGCCCGACTTCGCCCACACCTGGCGGGGATCTATCTATCTGTCTATGTTCAGCGTACATATAGCAAGGGGACTTAACTTAAGATATAGCAATACTACTAAAGTTATGTCCCTTGATATAACTTTTCTTAAGTTAAGTCCCCTCCTATATATATAAATTATAATGTAATTACGAAATTATATTTTATTACGTAAATAACTGTTTGTCAACTAACTATGCCAGTTGGCAGCACCAGAATGAGAAGAAGACTTGTAGAAAATTCCATCTAAATCAGATGGACCGTTCGCGAACGCATAAATAACAAACGGACAGACATACATTGCATTTTATATATATAGATGTATGAATGTGTATGTAGGTATTTATGAATAGTTAGTTAGTGGACAGATCATCCTCACTGCACACCGAACTATTCAGTTAATAAGTGCTCGGATTCCCTTCTTAATAATCCAGCAGCATGTAGCGACTAACGACACCAGTTCTGTGTTGGTTTATTAATCTTCTTTGGCTTCCTGCAGTGTTCTTGTTTGGCCACCCCTCTTTTCACTTGCTGTTCTCTCAACCTGACCATGGTCATAGATTCAGTCATCACCTGGTTCTCGCAAACGACTTACTTCTCGTAGAGCATTCAGAATGTCAGCCTGGTCCATGGATCTTCTCCCTCCAGGGCAGCCTTACCTAAAAGCCTGTCAGCCTGCTCATTTCCTTGTATGTATACACGTGTGAGCATCTATGTGTGTGTTTGCTTGTCTACCTGTCTCATAACATGGTCATATAAATTGTTTATGTTCACAGCATCCATTTGACAATGTTTTTATGTGTGAATGTTTTGCTAACATTTTATAATAAGTAACCTTTCGATGGAAATATCACTCCATCACAGCATATGTCAGACCGTCATGACCAGCACTGTAGATAACCCCCTGTCTCCATGTGCTGACATAAGTTATTTGCAGCCTCCATTTGTTCAGATTACCCGAATGATGTTGCACCGGACGTTAAAGTTCAAACTCAATCTTTCAAAGGAGTCACAACCAACCAACCAATGGGAATTATGTGCTGAGAGGATACCAAACGTCAGACTTGGAAAATGAACATACAAGGCATCTTGATTCACAGACTGGATAAGTTAAGAATGCCATATACATACAACAATGGACGAGTTCTGAATTCTGAATCTGAAATCATGTCTTTGCACATGTGACATACACAGATTGACAAGTACATAACAGAAGAATTGTAAACAAAAGAAATGAAATATTATACATAAGGAAACAAACGTAACACTGAAAGCCATGGCAAAATAATATATGAAATTTGTAATTTGACGTCAACATTGATAGTGACGGTGACAAAAGAATCAAGTTTACATAACTATGTCAAAGAAGGAATTATGCTAAAAGGCAATTTATGTCAGAACATTTAAGTATACTAGGTAACTGCTGAGGTGATTAACAAATAAAAACCATGCAACAAAAACACACAAACATCGGTACACACAGAGAATTCTAGAACAACAAAGTAAATGTCTGACTCTTTATGGAAAAACTCAGATTTAGCTGTTGTATCTACATAGAGTATATATCATCATCATCAACTATTGTGCATATATGTACATGTAATCACTGCATGTTTAAATTAAAACAAAAGCTGTGCCTGCTACAACATCAAGCATATTTAAAGAAGACCAGACTGGTCATCAGGCATGTTATAAGAGATCATTACGGATATTATTCTCTTAAAAAAATAAAAACGCAACATTTTTGGTGTTACTTTTATAAAAGATATTCGCTGATTAGACATCAATAAACCTATCGACTGTGTCCATCTGGTCATTAACTTCTTGTGGTTACCTGAATTGTACTCACCTCATGATTTGTGAGGTCATGAAAGAGGTCAAGGTCAAAACATCATTTTTGACAATAACTCATGACAGGTTCATGATAATCCCATGAAACTTACTGAACGCAAAACTCTCTGACCATATTATTGAATGCCTATAAAAGATTGACGCTCCACAACTAAATTCAGTTGAAAATTCAATGCGCAAGTATGGCTCATCTCACAACAGAACAACTCATCATCATTGGACGTTTACAGGCCGGACAGTCACAAAATGTAGCAGCCAGAGAATTTAATGTGGTTAGAAGCACCATTAGTTGCCTTTGGAAGCAATTTCAAGAAACTGGATCAGTGGCAGACTGGCCGCACAGTGGAAGACCCAGAATCACAACTGCTGCTGAAGAGCGCTTCGGTATGCATCACCTTAGGAATCAATTTGCATCTGCGTCCTCCACAGTCCAGTCAATGCCAGGAGCTCATCGAATTTCAGATCAAACGGTCAGGAACCGGCCACACGACGCTGGTCTTTGGGCTAGAAGACCCTACAGAGGTCCTGTTCTTACAGACCGGCATCACCAGAACTGACTGCAGTGAGCGAATCAGCATCGTAAATAAAATTTTGATACAAGTTTGCAATTGAAACTGCAATAATGTTGCATTTATTTTTTTTAAACAGTATACAAGACTAAACTGATCATACAAGACAAAATGATCATCAAGCATCTTACAAGACAAACTGATCATCAAGCATTTTAAAAAAAAAACTGATCATCAGGTATATTACAAGACAAACGAACGAACGAACAAACAGACTTTATTTTCAAAGGGTAACAAATTGAGCACGCAGGCCCGTCTTATATTCGGCCCTTCCAATCACTCATCTTTCGTTCATCAATAGTGCATAGGAAAAAACATTGTCAAATGAATTTTGTAAACAAAAACAATGAATATTACCATGTTATGAGACACATCCACCACCCACTCACACATACCCATTCACCCACACATCCCCCACGCAATCACACACACACCCCCCAGGCACACATACCTGCCCCCACCCATCCACCACACATACACACCTCCCACACCCTAAGCACACATCTCCCCCCCCCCCACACTTCTCCCCACCCACTCACATATCCTTCACCCGTCCCATTACCCACCCAACATATCCTCCTCCACCCACACACCTCCAACCACCCAGCCAAACAAACATTCCTCAACCACACATCCCCCAGCCAACTCACATATCCCGCACCTACCCACACACAAATTCCACACCCACCCACATAATCTCCCATCTCCCCCAGCCCACTCACAGATCCCGAGCCCACCCATACAAACATCCCCAACCATCTCCTAACCTACACACACTCACCCACCCACATATCCTCTACCAACCCACACATCCTCCACCCACCCATTCCTTAACCATGCATCCCTTAATCACACACGCTTACCCATATACAATCACCCACCTACACATCCTCTACCCACCCATCCCTTAACCACACTCCCCTACCCATATACACACATCTCCCCACCCACACACACATCCCTCACAAACATCTCCACCCACCAACACATCCCCCATTCACAAACCTCCCATCCATGCACACCAAAACAAAACACATCCCCCACCCATACACTCATCCCCCTCACACATACTTATCCCTCAACCACTAACACCCACACATCCCTCACCCACTCATCAACACATATATCTCCCATCTACCCACCCACACTCACCAACCATCCATCCAAACACACATCCCCCACCCTCACACACATCCTTCACCCACCGCACCCAACCACATCCCCACCCACCCATCCTTTATCCACATCCATCTTCCCTCCCTCACAACACCACACCCACACACATCCACATCCCTCACCCACAAAAACATCTCCCCACACACCTCCTACCCACCCACACATCCCCCACCTACAATCACTCTCACCACTCACACATACATCCTCCATCCAGCCACACACACACACCCATCCACCCATATCCCCCCACACACACTCCCCACCCATCCACCCAAACAAATCCCTCACCCCCACCCATCCCATATCCTCCTCCACCCACAACCGCCTAGCCAAACACACATCCCCCACCCACACACACCTCCCCACCAACCCATATATCCCGAACGTACCCACACACAAATCACACAACGACCCACACAATCCCACCCCGCTCACCAACACATCCTGAGCCCACCCACATACACCACAAATCCACCCACACACACACATCCCCAACCATCCCCCAACCTACTATTATGAACAAACTCCCACACTTTACATACACATACAGTGACGATTGTCGTGAGCATTCTCGCAAAATTGTAAAAATATTGAGAAAAATTGTACATATACATTTTGTAACGTAAATATTAGTGATGCAATTCAACTCTCTCTCTCTCTCTGTGTTCTTTTGCGCGCACACACACAAATACATATATATACACACACAGATATACACACACTCACTAACTCTCTCATTCACTCTACAGTAGTGTGCATGCGATTATATTATATCATGCATTTTAAAAAACAAACTGATCATCAAGTATATTACAAGACAAACTGATCATCAAGTATATTACAAGGCTAAAGCTAATCATCAGACATACTAAAATCATCATCAAATATACTATAAGAAGACTAAAGCTAATCATCAAGCATGCTATAAGAAGACCAACTCATTATCTATGACTCTAATAAACAGACAGTTGAGTTGTCATATGCAAATTATAAATTCATTAAGATCTGCCAAAATGAAGGTCATTTATGACCAGATATAGACTTCAAATTCCAGCAGTGTTCAGGGACAGCAACTGCTACAGACCTTTGTTCACAGTAAGTAGTAATCTAGTAATCAAAGTAAAGTGATCATAGAAGATAAACTTATCTACAGATCTATGTTCACTGCAAAATGTAAAAAGCAAGTAGTAATATTTATTGAAGAAATAGTAAAACATGAGTTTTTCCTGAACCACCAAGACATCTAATGTGTGCATTGGAATTAAAAATGCCGGCCATAACATTTAAAATCCATGGATTTGGAAACAGGCTTATAAGGTGGGCTGGCCCGTGTCCTTTACCTACCAGTACTCAGAAAAAGAAAAAAGAAAGCCAAGTACTTATTGCGCATCTTGGTGAGTTTAAGTGATGCTGGCAACTGTACTTGTGTCAAAGTTTTTTCTGAAACCACACAAACAAGCAAGCTCATCAGCATACTAACATAGTGCACTTCAAGCATCACTGCCAGGTAATAACTGTCAAATGAGTTTTTTTTTAAATAGTCGTTAAAAGATAACGGTAATTCAATAGCATACACTGCCGTTGGAGTAAAGTGCTGGGTAATGATACTTTGGGATGAAGTGACTAGTTCCCTTTTTTACCTTTTCTTTCCTAGAATGAAAAAAGAAAACAAATGCCCACTTTATATCATGAGTAAATTATGTTAATTGAAAACATGTCCTATTTAAGGATGAATCAGTGCTGAGAGAAAAACAGTCAATTTTTCAGAAGTGAAGGAAAGACAATATCCCAACATTTGCTGCACTGAATTCCTCAAAGCATTTATATGGTAAAAGATGTTTTGTTAGTCAATAGAAAGTTGCCCCTCTTGCAAACTTCAGAGGTCACATCACTGTGGATTGCTGTAAGGTACATGTCCAAAGAAAGTCCACCTTCCAAGAAATAAAATGGGAAACTACTGCCCAGCAGATATTTGGACAGATAAAGAATACACCTTTGCTTTATTGACTACACACAGGCTTTTGATAGAGTTAGACATGTAAACATGGTAGATATGCATGCAGATCTACAAACTGATGAGAAAGACATTAGACTTATAAAAAAACATATATTAGAAACAACCAGCTGCCATAAGGATTGATAATGAAGTGGGACAATATCATCCTATTAAGAGAGGTGTTAGGCAGGGATTTGTAATGTCTCCAGATCTCTTTTCCCTATACAATGAAATTATTTTCAGGAATGTAGAAGATATAAATGGAATCAGCATTGGAGGACGAAACATCAATAACATTAGATATGCAGATGATACAGTATTGATTGCAGACAATGCACAAGATCTACAACAATTAGTAGACGCAGTTGTGGTACTCAGTGAGCAGCTGGGGTTGGAATTAATATCAATTTTGACAAGAATTGACTTGTAAGAAGACACAGGTTATGGTCATCACTAGGAAGAACGAAGTACCACAATGTAATATACAAGTAAATGAGAATATTATTCAACAAGTGAATCGGTACAATTATCTCGGAACAGTCATAACATCTGATGGGAGATGCCTTGAAGAGATTAGAACAAGAATCGCCATGGTGAAAGTAGCCTTTAGCAAGATGAAAAACATTCTGACCAATAAAAAGATGTCAATTGAAACGAGAAAAAGAGTGTTGAGGGGATACATAGAGCCTGTTCTTTTGTATGGATGTGAAACTTGGACAATGTGCAGTCAAGCTGAAAAATATCTGATGGCTTCAGAAATGTGGTTTCTGAGGAAAATGCAAAGAATACCATGGACAGACAGAAAAACCTATGACCGAGTACTACAGGAGACAAATGAACATCATAAATTGATTAGAGAAATTAGACGTAGAAGGTCAAAAATTTTTGGACATGTTATGAGAAGAAATGGATTGGAGAACTTAGTGACAACTGGCAAGATCGAAGGGAACAGACCAAGAGGAAGACTGAGAGGAAAATACCTGGATGGCTTAGCCAGATGGCATGGACGAGACAGGAACACTAAGCTGATCCCCGACATTGGTGATCAAGTGAAATGGCGAGTCATGACCGCCCATGCTTTCCGGCATGGCACATGATTGATTGAAAGAATATAGTAATAGACTCCACACCAATGTCCGAGTTGGACAGATAAGGAATATGGTAAGAGACTTCACGCCAATGTACAAATATTGTGATTGTATGACAGGATCCGTGATGCCTTGTGCAAACAAAACTCCGCTAGTTCCCACGTGATGTCATCTGAGTTTGATGACAATAGGACAGCAGAGAATCACGAACATGGAATTACTGGAATATATTTCAAACAAAGTTGGAAATTACTTTTGGTCTGATATCGTGACATAGGGAAATGGAATAAGGGGGAAGATGCATGTGATGGAGGGGGGGGGGGAGGGGGGGAGAGGGGGAGAGAACAGAGAGAGAGAGAGAGAGCGAGACAGAGAGAGAGAGAGAAGTATGTTTTATGTTAAATGCATTAAAAGCTTGTTTGCATGTCCTTTACACAACGTTGCAGTCAACCACAGCATTTAATGGCTGCTAGAGATGCCCTAGACAAGTTTACCCTCAGTAGTTTGCCACTGCTTTTTGAACGGCAGACGAAACGGGCACATGTTGCCCATTTAAACCAATGCAAAGCAAACAATTCAGATCACAGGAAAAGAATAATTTGAATACAAGGAAAAGAAGAATTCGAATTATAGGAAAAGAATTTGAATCACAATTTCAGATAAGTCATGCATGCAACAACCAGTAAGCAGTCAGTTGGGGAAATAATGAACTGATCTTCATAACAGTCGACATGGTCGAAAGGATAACATCACTCTAGCTCTTCAACTTCCAGTGCCCTAATGTTGTAGTAAGGGGGCATATTCCCTAGACTGGTCACTTGGATTGTCGTTCAGAAAGTCAATGGCAAACTACTAAACGTAAAATTGTCCATAAAATCATGCTGGGGTTAATGTGGACGTCCTGCAGAGACCATGAATGTTTTAGCTATTCGACAGTTGAGAGAGCTAACTTTAACAGCCAGACTTGCCGGTTTAGGAGGCTGTCGCTTGGAATTGGGTGCTCGTGTGTTTTCTATTCCTCTACATTCATCCGTTCGCTCCGTTCTCAATTCTCCAAATTACTGCTGTTTTCAAATTATATTTAAACTAAAATTATCATATACACTGCTTCTTTTTTTTCTTTTCTATTTTCTAGCATAGAGCTGTTTTAATTTCTTTAATTCATGCCTGCCGGTCTCTCTGGCCGAGGGGTTATACCACTTTCTCCGTAATCCCATTTATCACGCAGTCTCGTAGCGGGCGAGAACTGGAAGCGTTTCTACCCCCACTGGTGACTTGCGGGATAACTGAGCCGGTCTCTCAGAAAGCAATGGCAAACTACTGAGCGTAATCTTGCCAAGAAATCAACAGACAGCTGAAAGATGCTGCTGTTGACAGCGATGTCCTGTAAAGGATATGCGAATTTAAAAAAAAAAAAAAAAATTCATGCCTACGTTTTTTTTTTCCTTATTGTGCGTTCACTCATTTTGAACTCGATCGTAGTCCATACGTGCTACAACAACAGTTGCTACAACGACAACAATAGTTGCTACTATAATATTAACAACACTTGCTGCTATTAGTGAGTGCACCGGACTGATTTAGCATTCCTTATTACCAGTGTCCCCCGCAATCAGGCGAACTGAACTCACTCCAACTTTTGAGGTACTTGTAATTTACGTCCCAAAGTCAAATTTGTTGATTTGGCCTTTTCTTTGTCACTAGCTGTGCTGGTTCCTTTACTTGTGGTACCCTTACCTTCTTCTTCTTCTTCAGCGTTCCGAGACGTTGAGGCTCTTTGCTGCAGATACAATCCGTCTCAATTCGTCTCTCTGGTTGACCTGTTTTGTAACAAAAATAGTGTTTACAAAGGTGGGGATGTTAACCCCATGCTTCAACCCTCAACCTGGAGGACCAGGGTGTTTCTCTTTGTCTGTTCTCTACACTTTGACCTGTCCGGCTTGGGAGGCCCTGCTGGTAGCTATGCTACTGCCGGCACAGCTCTCGGGGTCATTAAGAAACTCAAGCTCCCCCACCACGACAAGGTGGAAACACCATCGGGGGAGGTGGTACCCTTACCTAGAAAAAAAAAATTACCACTATTTAAATTACTTGAACAAAAATATTTTAAAAGAAGGTTAATGAGGACTTACTTGCACGCAACAGGTTTTACCACATTTTCTATTGGTCTTTCACCAGAGAATGGCAAGCTGGTTACTTAGAGCATTACAGCATTAAATCCAAATCCCCCCATCCTCCAACAATGACCCCCATAGAACACAGTCCTAAAATGAACACATGTCCTTCACAGCGTGAGGCAGACAGCTTGACTTCACAACTGAATGATTAAAGCAACCAGATATGATGCTCACATCATTCAGAATATGACTAATAAAAACAATGCAATGGTAACCCTGGTACTATGGTTAGTGCTTTTGATTACCTATTGGTAAGGGTACTCAATCCAAAGTAGTGGTAGAATGTTTCCACTAGTACCGCCCTGCAGCCCACCCAGCCTACTACCACAAGAAGTTGCCTCGGGCTTCCAGTGCTAAATGTTGCCCCAGGCTACTAGTGCTAAATGTTGCCCCAGGCTACTAGTGCTAAATGTTGCCCCAGGCTACTAGTGCTAAATGTTGCCCCAGGCTACTAGTGCTAAATGTTGCCCCAGCCTCCTAGTGCCATATGTTGCCCCAGCCTCCTAGTGCTAAATGTTGCCCCAGGCTACTAGTGCTAAATGTTGCCCCAGGCTACTAGTGCTAAATGTTGCCCCAGGCTACTAGTGCTAAATGTTGCCCCAGGCTACTAGTGCTAAATGTTGCCCCAGCCTCCTAGTGCTAAATGTTGCCCCAGGCTACTAGTGCTAAATGTTGCCCCAGGCTAATAGTGCTAAATGTTGCCCCAGCCTCCTAGTGCTAAATGTTGCCCCAGTCTACTAGTGCCCTATGTTGCCCCAGCCTCCTAGTGCTAAATGTTGCCCCAGCCTCCTAGTGCTATGTTGCCCCAGCCTCCTAGTGGTAAGTGTTGCCCCAGGCTACTAGTGGTAAATGTTGCCCCAGGCTACGAGTGCTAAATGTTGCCCCGGACTACTAGTGCCATATGTTGCCCCAGCCTCCTAGTGCTAAATGTTGCCCCAGCCTCCTAGTGCTAAATGTTGCCCCAGGCTCCTAGTGCCATATGTTGCCCCAGCCTCCTAGTGCTAAATGTTGCCCCAGGCTCCTAGTGCTAAATGTTGCCCCAGCCTCCTAGTGCCATATGTTGCCCCAGCCTCCTAGTGCTAAATGTTGCCCCAGGCTCCTAGTGCCATATGTTGCCCCAGCCTCCTAGTGCTAAATGTTGCCCCAGGCTCCTAGTGCCATATGTTGCCCCAGCCTCCTAATGCTAAATGTTGCCCCAGGCTACTAGTGCCATATGTTGCCCCAGCCTCCTAATGCTAAATGTTGCCCCAGGCTCCTAGTGCCATATGTTGCCCCAGGCTACTAGTGCCATGTTACCCCAGCCTCCTAGTGCTAAATGTTGCCCCAGGCTACTAGTGCCATATGTTGCCCCAGGCTACTAGTGCCATATGTTGCCCCAGCCTCCTAATGCTAAATGTTGCCCCAGGCTCCTAGTGCCATATGTTGCCCCAGGCTACTAGTGCCATGTTGCCCCAGCCTCCTAGTGCTAAATGTTGCCCCAGCCTCCTAGTGCTATGTTGCCCCAGGCTACTAGTGCTAAATGTTGCCCCAGCCTCCTAGTGCTATGTTGCCCCAGGCTACTAGTGCTAAATGTTGCCCCAGGCTACTAGTGCCATATGTTGCCCCAGGCTACTAGTGCTAAATGTTGCCCCAAGCTACTAGTGCTAAATGTTGCCCCAGCCTCCTAGTGCTAAATGTTGCCCCAGCCTCCTAGTGCTATGTTGCCCCAGGCTACTAGTGCTAAATGTTGCCCCAGCCTCCTAGTGCTATGTTGCCCCAGGCTACTAGTGCTAAATGTTGCCCCAGGCTACTAGTGCCATATGTTGCCCCAGGCTACTAGTGCTAAATGTTGCCCCAAGCTACTAGTGCTAAATGTTGCCCCAGCCTCCTAGTGCTAAATGTTGCCCCAGCCTCCTAGTGCTAAATGTTGCCCCAGGCTCCTAGTGCTAAATGTTGCCCCAGGCTACTAGTGCCATATGTTGCCCCAGCCTCCTAGTGCCATATGTTGCCCCAGGCTACTAGTGCTATATGTTGCCCCAGGCTACTAGTGCCATATGTTGCCCCAGGCTACTAGTGCTAAATGTTGCCCCAGGCTACTAGTGCTAAATGTTGCCCCAGGCTACTAGTGCTAAATGTTGCCCCAGCCTCCTAGTGCCATATGTTGCCCAAGCCTCCTAGTGCTATGTTGCCCCAGGCTACTAGTGATATGTTGCCCCAGCCTCCTAGTGCTAAATGTTGCCCCAGGCTACTAGTGCTAAATGTTGTCCCAGGCTACTAGTGCCATATGTTGCCCCAGCCTCCTAGTGCCATATGTTGCCCCAGCCTCCTGGTGCTATGTTGCCCCAGCCTCCTAGTGCCATATGTTGCCCCAGGCTACTAGTGCCATATGTTGCCCCAGGCTACTAGTGCCATATGTTGCCCCAGGCTACTAGTGCCATATGTTGCCCCAGCCTCCTAGTGCTAAATGTTGCCCCAGCCTCCTAGTGCCATATGTTGCCCCAGCCTCCTAGTGCCATATGTTGCCCCAGCCTCCTAGTGCCATATGTTGCCCCAGCCTCCTAGTGCCATGTTGCCCCAGCCTCCTAGTGCTATGTTGCCCCAGCTTCCTAGTTCCATATGTTGCCCCAGCCTCCTAGTGCTAAATGTTGCCCCAGGCTACTAGTGCCATATGTTGCCCCAGGCTACTAGTGCCATATGTTGCCCTAGGCTCCTAGTGCTAAATGTTGCTCCAGCCTCCTAGTGCTAAATGTTGCCCCAGCCTCCTAGTGCTAAATGTTGCCCCAGCCTCCTAGTGTTAAATGTTGCCCCAGCCTCCTAGTGCCATATGTTGCCCCAGCCTCCTAGTGCTAAATGTTGCCCCAGGCTACTAGTGCCATATGTTGCCCCAGGCTACTAGTGCCATATGTTGCCCTAGGCTTCTAGTGCTAAATGTTGCCCCGGCCTCCTAGTGCCATATGTTGCCCCAGCCTCCTAGTGCTAAATGTTGCCCCAGGCTACTAGTGCCATATGTTGCCCCAGGCTACTAGTACCATATGTTGCCCTAGGCTTCTAGTGCTAAATGTTGCCCCAGCCTCCTAGTGCTATGTTGCCCCAGCCTACTAGTGCTATGTTGCCCCAGCCTCCTAGTGCTAAATGTTGCCCCAGCCTCCTAGTGCTAAATGTTGCCCCAGCCTCCTAGTGCTAAATGTTGCCCCAGCCTCCTAGTGCTAAATGTTGCCCCAGCCTCCTAGTGCTAAATGTTGCCCCAGCCTCCTAGTGCTAAATGTTGCCCCAGCCTCCTAGTGCTAAATGTTGCCCCAGCCTCCTAGTGCTAAATGTTGCCCCAGGCTACTAGTGCCATATGTTGCCCCAGGCTACTAGTGCCATATGTTGCCCTAGGCTTCTAGTGCTAAATGTTGCCCTAGGCTTCTAGTGCTAAATGTTGCCCCAGCCTCCTAGTGCTATGTTGCCCCAGCCTCCTAGTGCTAAATGTTGCCCCAGCCTCCTAGTGCTAAATGTTGCCCCAGCCTCCTAGTGCTAAATGTTGCCCCAGCCTCCTAGTGCTAAATGTTGCCCCAGCCTCCTAGTGCTAAATGTTGCCCCAGCCTCCTAGTGCTAAATGTTGCCCCAGCCTCCTAGTGCCATGTTGCCCAGCTCCATACTGCAGGTGGAATCAGCCTCCCAACATTATAAGTTGATCCAACCCCCATGCGCTACTCATTATCCCAGCCTATTAATACTACTCACATCATGAGCTGGTATATGTGAAAGTATCCCTTCACACACTTATCCTGGGAGAAAAATATTGCACCATCGGTACTAGATGATAGACCAGCTACTAACCAACACTCGTGCGTCTGTCAGCAGCATATTAAAAAGTTAGAGTCAGACCTGAAAGTACATTTTGATGCCGCCTCTGACAACACAAACAAGATCGCCACGATCATTAGTGACTATAACAACCTCAAGTTAGAGGTGACTCTCCTGAGAGAAGAAAATGTGAAACTAAAACACACCGTTGAGACGTTACAATGCTCGCCCACTACTGACCTGGCAGCACACACAGATAGTCTAGAAGTAACAGAACCAGTCGTAGGCGCGTCAATTACTCAGCCAACCAAAACACATCAGCAAATAGAAAATGTTGCTCGACAGCACTCAACATATCCTATCGAAGTAAAGGTCAGCAATAGATTTGAAGCATTACAAGAGCAACTATCAAACAACAGCCTGGACGACAGAGCATTGCCGAGAGAATACGCCCACATTCAAGAAACATCTGATAATATGCAAGAAGACAGACTACAGCTGGATTGTCACCAATGGCAGAAACAGCGTGCAAGACGTGTCAGAACCCAACATACACAGAAAACACCGGCTGACTGCACCCACTTGATAATTGGCGACTCTTTGATTGGAGGAATTTACAGCGACCGCATGTCCATATCAGACACCGACAAAGCCGCAACAATTAAGCTTCCAGGTGCAGGAGTAGAAAGACTAACAAACAGTATACGTAAACTGGAGGTTAATACAGCCATTAGAAAAACAACGATTCATACAGGAATACAAGACACTATGAAAAACCAAAGTATAACAATTTCTCAGTTAAGAACACTACTTGACTTACTACGTTACACTTTCCCAAATTCTACAGTTTTTTTCTCCTCCATCATACCACCAAGTTATGGCTCTCAACGTCGATTGGCCGACATAAACAATAACACCCTAGAGACTTTTTGCAATCGGTATCGTGTACACTTTATCAACAACACACCCTTCTTCACATCACAGACAGGAGCACCAAGGAAACGATTGTATAGAGACCAAATACACACAACAACATTAGGAACTAGTCTTCTTGCAAAGAACATTAAATATCCTGAAAGGGCAAAAAACCTGACCAACACACAAATGATAAATTCTGAAGAACCTAGGCCAACCCAGGCCAGCCGAAACTCCCCCATTTCACCAGGTAAACGTCTGCTGACATCTGACCCCCGACCTCCGGCCACTCAAGAATCACACATGCTACCAAGAATAAACCAACCCATCCTTCCTACCCCCATCTTAGCACGGGAAGGAGATAACTACCACAATAGTTTTCCTGCCCTCCCCTGCAAGGAGCCTGCGTTGCAAATATCGGCACACACACACGGCAGTAATACCACTTTGACACATCCCCCTCACGCCACAAATGGGCCACCTAGCAGACAGCAGGAAGTTCCGCATCATTGGGGTCCAGAACTTTACGCCAAAAATGGGTCACATATCAGACAACAACAGGTTCCGCATCATTGGAATCCAGAACTGCTACACTTGATGCAATTTAGTCCGGCCGCACTGAATCAAGCTTTTATGATGTCTCTACAATACAGACCTGTAAGATAGGATATGTATTAAACACTGAGCCCTATACGCAATATACCAGGAAAAGAGCTTCCTCCTTGAACTTTAACTGCTTACTATTTAGAGTTTTATCTCCCGTGTGGGATACCCAACTTTAAACAGGAACATTGACTTGTATAGTCATTTATTCATTCTTTCTGATAGCAGCTGGTTACATAGCTTGCGAAGTAGTTCGAGCTACGTAATTGTATGTTCATACGCTTTAATTCTTTTTGTTCTGTATTTGCACTATACTTGTTGGTCTCATTAGTTATATCGTTATAATATTGTAATTTACATATCGATTTCTATTACTGGTATTTTGCAAATTAATGTAATTGTGTATTTTTATGATCTTGTATTTTTACCTAATTTTGACTAATTTACACTTACTTCTTGGGTGAAATGTCTGAGAAGTGGCAACATTGGCTCAATAAATCAGGAATACATTTTGGACACTTAAACATATGTAACTTATTCAACAAGCTGCCAGAGTTATCTTCTATTCTTAATCAAAATTTCCATGTATTCGGCCTTAGTGAAAGTAGACTAAATGAAAACATTTAAGATGAGGACATCTCTATTAAAGGGTACAAAGTGTTTAGAAGAGATCCCTGTAGGAAACAAGAGACAGGCATAGTAGCCTATGTTTCTAATCTACTAAATGTTCACCGTAGGCTAGACTTTGAAACTTGCGAAATAGAATGTATTTGGTTGGAGTTAAAACTTCGAAACATCACACCCCTGATAATTGGCTACCTCTATCGAAATCCCAGGGCTGGATACGTTTGGTACGAAAACTTCACTACCATGATGGATGTGGTTTTCGCTTCTGGGAAGGAAATTATACTACTCGGAGACTTTAACATTGACACCAACAAATCCCATATAATCTGGGGAAATATAATTGCATCATACAACTTCCAACAAATAGTAAAACAAGATACTAGAGTAACAAACTCATCTTCAACACTTATAGATCACATTTATGTAACTTGCTCGGACAACATCATAGAATACACCGTGCCCAATTGTGCAATGAGCGATCACTACCCAATATGCTGCACATGGTCTAAAAAAGGAATTAAAACTCCTAAACATAAACACATAACTGTTAAATACAGAAGCTACAAAAATTTCAACCAAAACGCATTTTTACAGGACTTGCTCAGTTCACCTCTAAACAATGTTTATCAGCTTCCAGACCCAGATGATGCTCTGGAATCCTGGATGAAGATCTTTATTGATGTGTTTGATAGACATGTGCCAATCAAGGAAGTTCGAGTAAAACATCACGTCAAACCACCTTGGATCACCCAGGAAATTCTTGAAATTATGAGAGACAGAGATAAGGCACATAAAAAGCGGGATCTCAGCACATACCGTACTCTTAGAAACAAAGTTCAATATACCATACGAAAAGAAAAGAAAAATTACTTTAAGAACTTAGTCATGGATAAAACAAATAGTAAGGACATATGGAAGGCAATTAACACCTTGACAAACAAGCATAACTACTCAAATTCATCACCATCAAATCCTATTTCATACGACCAATTCAGTAACTTTTTTCAGAATGACATAGATCAGTTGAAGGCTACAATACCAAATTCTCCTTGCAACTTATCTTTACTGTCATCGTTTTGCCAGACTAGATGCCCCCGAGATATCCTTTCTGACATACCGCTAATGACAGTCACTGAAGTACTCATTTACCTCAGTAAACTAAAAAACACAAACTCATCTGGGTTAGATGGAATCAGCAGTCGGATTCTCCGCTGTGCTGCGCCAGTGATCTGTGTATCACTAACCTATGTATATAATCAGTGTATCACCAAAGGTCACTTTCCATCAGCTCTCAAAATCGCTAAAGTGTATCCTCTCCTTAAATCTGGTTCATTGGACAATGGTCTCCCGAACAATTATAGACCCATTTCTTTACTATCATCACTGTCAAAACCACTAGAAAAACACATCCATAAGGTAACATTACAGTATTTAGATAGCAACAAGCTTATAGTTGACAGTCAATCAGGATTTCGACCAAAATATTCTTGCCATACGGCCCTAACAAACATGATAGAAAATTGGCACCATAATATAAATAACAACAATCTATGTGGAGCTGTGTTTATCGATTTCAGAAAAGCATTTGATATGATAGACCATGCCATTTTAATTAAAAAACTAGAGACAATGAAAATTGGCCCTAATGTTGTGACGCTAATAACATCTTTTCTGTCAAACAGAAAGCAAGTAGTTTCATGCAATAAATCTCTGTCCCAAACCACTACCTTCAATACTGGAGTACCGCAAGGCTCTATTCTTGGCCCTCTATTATTCGCCATATATATTAGTGATCTACCTTTGCATCTTTCGTCGTCCTGCGATCTATTTGCAGACGACTGTACAGTGTATACAAACGCTGAAAGCAGTAATTTGCTGGAGTCGTCTTTGCAACAAGAATTAAATAATGTAGTTAGGTGGAGCTATGCGAACCGTATGCAAATTAACATCACTAAAACAAAATCTATGTTATTAACAACAAGACAAAGACTTCAGACTCTAAATTCACACAGATCACTTCAACTTCACATCGATAACATGCCAGTAGAAAGTGTAACTGAGCACAAAACATTAGGCCTCATCATTGATAGAAACCTAACCTTTAATCCTCACGTTCAAGCGCTCACTAAACAAACAGCGAAAAAAGTCTACCAACTCTCCAAAATTAAAAATTTCCTTGATGAGGACACAAGGAAAATATTCTATACGTCACACATACAGACACATTTTGACTACTGCTCTACAATCTGGGACGGTTGTTCCAATTCAAGCACCAAGCGACTTTACTCACTCCAGAAACGGGCCATGAGATTAATTTATAGCAAACATTTAACTGAAAATCCTAGCCTGCATAAACGCCTTCAGTTACTACCACTCCGCAAACGTCTGCTTTTCAATAAGGCCAAACTAATTCACAAAATCCTACATCGGAATGCCCCAAACTACCTTTGGCCATTGTTTGAATATAATGCTAGACACAGTAAACGATTAAATTTATTACACCTTCCGAAGCCTAGGATAGACTTATACAAAACAAGCTTAACGTACTCTGCAGCTCAGCTGTGGAACAATCTTCCACATGAAATAAAAGACATCATCAATCCCTATACATATAATCGCAAATTATTTGAACACTATCTCAGTACGGATTACCTTCCCCCTTAATAATAGAAGTCATTCATTGGCACCTTGCCGTCTTGACAGACGATAATAGAAGTAATAATATAATAAAACCCTAGTATAACAGCCAGTCCCCTTTTGGTAGTCCAGTATATTCCACGTAGCTAATAAATACCACACCAGTTATTACTATTACTGAGTCGTGTAGTATTTATTTTTAATTTTTTCAACATGCCTTTATAATGCATATATTTTATATTGTTGCTGTTTTCAGTTAGCCTTGAATGATGTGTGAATGGTATAATGTATGAAAGAGAGTGATAAAAGGGCAGAATGTTAGACGGGCCTGCGTGCCCAATTCTTAACCCTTTCAAAATAAAGTTTTGTTGTTGTTGTTGTTGTTGTTGTAGTCATATAAAAGGGTTCTTTACTTTTTACTATCATGAGATTCCTTTTTTTTTTAGTCCATATGTTAGTAAAGTCTGAAGTGATTTATGACAATTTAATCCAACTGCTTGTATTCACAGAACTGTCTCCATTAGAAATTATCCTCGTCATGAACAGTTCTTTGGTTATGTTTTTTCAAAAGCACGATTTGTACCCTTTGGCTGACATTCATCTTCAGCATACAAAGTATATTTTTGGGACTGGACTTGTCTTCCCTCTTTAGTTCCTACTCTCTCAGTCAGACTCCATTGATGCAGCAATCCAGTTACTGCACTGTGCTGGTTAAGACGCTGCATTGTAATAGACAACAAAGATTTTATCATAGATCAATGATTATGAACCACCAAGTCAAACTGTAGACACTAAATTAGGATATCTCAATAGTAGAGGCTTTATTTAAGCCAATGTGACATGAACGTTATCTTTGACCAAGTCAAAGCAGGAGAAAGTCCCACTATTTTGATCAAATATTTTTTATGTGGAGAGGATATGCACCCGACATGATAGATTATGAAACTCAGAAAGCTCAGAAGGCTAGAGTGAGTGGTGTTCATATTCATAAAATGAGTGGGCCCCGGATCCATGGGACTTCTCTGTGACTAGTTTTTTTTTTTTAAAAACCTGACTAGCTAAAGCTAGTTTGTCTTTTTCTGTGTGTTCGCTCGGTTAGAACTCAAGCTAGTCCACACATGCGCTACTTCTAGTGCACTGGACTGATGTTTACATGTGAATTAGCTTTCCCTATTACAAGTGTCTCTCGCCATCAGGCGTTTGACTTCTGAGGTACTTGCTATTTACATCCACAAGTCAAGGACGAGAAGTCAACATTTTAGTCCAACTGACCAAGGGAATGGTTTAACCTGCTACCTTGACATCAGCACACCAGAAGTTTAAGAGCAAGTGCTCTTATCCATTTGGCCATGCTGACAATGCATTCAGCCTCAGCATCTGTTGGCTGGTTATAATTTTGAAGGTGATTCATTCGGCAGTTAGCTTTCTGAACAGCTGATTATTACCACTGAAAATCAATTCACAGCATCTGCTTTTAGACCACCTGTGGCTTATTTCAATCCCAGTTTATCGGGTTTGTAAAACTGCATTCATTGTTTCTAGGCCACAGATGCTACATGACTAGTTATGTATAAAAGCAAGCCACATTAAGTGTCTGCAGTAACTGTCCTGAGATCAATCTTGATTGACACATATAAATACAAATTATCCCTTAGTCTTAAGCCTAGTTCATGTGAATCACCAGAATTGTCAGGTCATCTTTTGTTTGCTGTCAGGTCATGTGAATCACCAGAATTGTCAGGGTGTCATCTTTAGACAAATGCAGAGACTAGCGTCGTGACAGATGAAATACAAATATATTTTAATATAAAGAGTGCCCCAAATGTCAATTTAAAGGTAATTAAGGTGGATTGGAGTGGCACTGGCTGCTTCACCCTGTAGAAAATTAGCTGTAAAATCCCACCAATGAAAATCAATGTCTACAAAAAGTTTGGCGTGAGTCGGTTGAG
Source organism: Cepaea hortensis (assembly GCA_963921405.1). Taxonomy (NCBI): domain Eukaryota; kingdom Metazoa; phylum Mollusca; class Gastropoda; order Stylommatophora; family Helicidae; genus Cepaea; species Cepaea hortensis. Next base: position 94,800 of record CAWUFQ010000632.1, read on the forward strand.
GGCCTTGCACCATTTGGAAATTAAAGGCCACAGCAGAAACAGAATATCACAACGAACCATACCTGAAGTCTGACAGTCTGCTGTGTGAATGTGTGATTCAGCAATAGTGTTTTCTTTATCAGAAATCTGTGATTTCTCAGCCTTAGATCCTGGACTTGATTTGGCTGCTCCAGTAAGGGGATATAGAGAGCTCGAGGATTTTACGTCTCCTCCACTTTGGATTGAGAGTTCAGCCAATTTCTGTATCACTGTGGATGCTTCGGATGCATCTAATTTAAGGCAGAATGTAACATTATAAGTGAGCACAAACTGATAAAAGTTTAGATAAAACTAGATCAGACCAGTGACTACAAACATGATGCAAACATTTCTCTAACAATGTTAAAGTAATGGTGGTTTTTATCTCAAAGTTGCAGAATGATATACTTTTGGCATCCCAAAGTCATTCTTGTGAAGGTGAAGGTCAGAGGCTGCACTAGAAACCACAAGGTGACTAGCAATTGTAAAGGAAGGTAATTGAAGAGAGCTGCTACGCTCCTATACATAACAAAACCACTTTTACTGGCAATGGAGAAATATAGCAAAAAGCTGAAAATACTCACAGCCTTGCTTTTAATGTAAAAAATTTATGTGTGCTCAGAGAAAACATTTTCACTTTGATTTTTCTCTGAAGTTCACCTGCCTAATTTTATTTTAAAAAGGAAGGTATTTACATGTCCGAAGTTGGACATAAGGTGCTAGCCCCATATTGCTGGAATAATTAGTGCTCGGGTGATGTCAGTGGCCATTTTTACTTCCCAAGACTTTCTGGTACCAATTTTAGGGTAGGTCAACTTGGGAGTCCAAGTTAATATTTTACTTTCAAATCTGCCCCTGACTATTCAGGCTCAGAAAATTGTACCATAGAACAAGACAGGAGATTGCTTAGTACACTAGGATAGATAGATGCAGATAGGCAGACAGGCTAGTGGATAGATTGTTGGTACACTAGGATAGATAGATGCAGACAGGCAGACAGGCTAGTGGATATATTGTTGGTACACTAGGATAGATAGATGCAGACAGGCTAGTGGATAGATTGTTGGTACACTAGGATAGATAGATGCAGATAGGCAGACAGGCTAGTGGATAGATTGTTGGTACACTAGGATAGATAGATGCAGATAGGCAGACAGGCTAGTGGATAGATTGTTGGTACACTAGGATAGATAGATGCAGACAGGCAGACAGGCTAGTGGATAGATTGTTGGTACACTAGGATAGATAGATGCAGACAGGCAGACAGGCTAGTGGATAGATTGTTGGTACACTAGGATAGATAGATGCAGACAGGCTAGTGGATAGATTGTTGGTACACTAGGATAGATAGATGCAGATAGGCAGACAGGCTAGTGGATAGATTGTTGGTACACTAGGATAAATAGATGCAGACAGGCAGACAGGCTAGTGGATAGATTGTTGGTACACTAGGATAGATAGATGCAGACAGGCAGACAGGCTAGTGGATAGATTGTTGGTACACTAGGATAGATAGATGCAGACAGGCTAGTGGATAGATTGTTGGTACACTAGGATAGATAGATGCAGACAGGCTGACAGGCTAGTGGATAGATTGTTGGTACACTAGGATAGATAGATGCAGACAGACTAGTGGATATATTGTTGGTACACTAGGATAGATAGATGCAGACAGGCAGACAGACTAGTGGATATATTGTTGGTACACTAGGATAGATAGATGCAGACAGGCAGACAGACTAGAGGAAATATTGTTGGTACACTAGGATAGATAGATGCAGACAGGCAGACAGACTAGTGGATATATTGTTGGTACACTAGGATAGATAGATGCAGACAGGCTAGTGGATATATTGTTGGTACACTAGGATAGATAGATGCAGACAGGTTAGTGGATAGATTGTTGGTACACTAGGATAGATAGATGCAGACAGGCAGACAGACTAGTGGATATATTGTTGGTACACTAGGATAGATAGATGCAGACAGGCAGACAGGCTAGTGGATAGATTGTTGGTACACTAGGATAGATAGATGCAGACAGGCAGACAGGCTAGTGGATATATTGTTGGTACACTAGGATAGATAGATGCAGACAGGCTAGTGGATAGATTGTTGGTACACTAGGATAGATAGATGCAGATAGGCAGACAGGCTAGTGGATAGATTGTTGGTACACTAGGATAGATAGATGCAGATAGGCAGACAGGCTAGTGGATAGATTGTTGGTACACTAGGATAGATAGATGCAGACAGGCAGACAGGCTAGTGGATAGATTGTTGGTACACTAGGATAGATAGATGCAGACAGGCAGACAGGCTAGTGGATAGATTGTTGGTACACTAGGATAGATAGATGCAGACAGGCTAGTGGATAGATTGTTGGTACACTAGGATAGATAGATGCAGATAGGCAGACAGGCTAGTGGATAGATTGTTGGTACACTAGGATAGATAGATGCAGATAGGCAGACAGGCTAGTGGATAGATTGTTGGTACACTAGGATAGATAGATGCAGACAGGCAGACAGGCTAGTGGATAGATTGTTGGTACACTAGGATAGATAGATGCAGACAGGCAGACAGGCTAGTGGATAGATTGTTGGTACACTAGGATAGATAGATGCAGACAGACTAGTGGATATATTGTTGGTACACTAGGATAGATAGATGCAGACAGGCAGACAGACTAGTGGATATATTGTTGGTACACTAGGATAGATAGATGCAGACAGGCAGACAGACTAGAGGAAATATTGTTGGTACACTAGGATAGATAGATGCAGACAGGCAGACAGACTAGTGGATATATTGTTGGTACACTAGGATAGATAGATGCAGACAGGCTAGTGGATAGATTGTTGGTACACTAGGATAGATAGATGCAAACAGGTTAGTGGATAGATTGTTGGTACACTAGGATAGATAGATGCAGACAGGCAGACAGACTAGTGGATATATTGTTGGTACACTAGGATAGATAGATGCAGACAGGCAGACAGGCTAGTGGATAGATTGTTGGTACACTAGGATAGATAGATGCAGACAGGCAGACAGGCTAGTGGATAGATTGTTGGTACACTAGGATAGATAGATGCAGACAGGCTAGTGGATATATTGTTGGTACACTAGGATAGATAGATGCAGACAGGCTAGTGGATAGATTGTTGGTACACTAGGATAGATAGATGCAGACAGGCAGACAGGCTAGTGGATAGATTGTTGGTACACTAGGATAGATAGATGCAGACAGGCTGACAGGCTAGTGGATAGATTGTTGGTACACTAGGATAGATAGATGCAGACAGGCAGACAGACTAGAGGAAATATTGTTGGTACACTAGGATAGATAGATGCAGACAGGCAGACAGACTAGTGGATATATTGTTGGTACACTAGGATAGATAGATGCAGACAGGCTAGTGGATATATTGTTGGTACACTAGGATAGATAGATGCAGACAGGTTAGTGGATAGATTGTTGGTACACTAGGATAGATAGATGCAGACAGGCAGACAGACTAGTGGATATATTGTTGGTACACTAGGATAGATAGATGCAGACAGGCAGACAGGCTAGTGGATATATTGTTGGTACACTAGGATAGATAGATGCAGACAGGCAGGCAGACTAGTGGATAGATTGTTGGTACACTAGGATAGATAGATGCAGACAGGCAGACAGGCTAGTGGATAGATTGTTGGTACACTAGGATAGATAGATGCAGACAGGCAGACAGACTAGTGGATATATTGTTGGTACACTAGGATAGATAGATGCAGACAGGCAGACAGACTAGTGGATATATTGTTGGTACACTATGATAGATAGATGCAGACAGGCTAGTGGATAGATTGTTGGTACACTAGGATAGATAGATGCAGACAGGCAGACATACTAGTGGATATATTGTTGGTACACTAGGATAGATAGATGCAGACAGGCAGACAGACAGGCTAGTGGATAGATTGTTGGTACACTAGGATAGATAGATGCAGACAGGCAAGTGGATAGATTGTTGGTACACTAGGATAGATAGATGCAGACAGGCTAGTGAATAGATTGTTGGTACACTAGGATAGATAGATGCAAACAGGCAGACAGGCTAGTGGATAGATTGTTGGTACACTAGGATAGATAGATGCAGACAGGCAGACACGCTAGTGGATAGATTGTTGGTACACTAGGATAGATAGATGCAGACAGGCTGGCAGGCTAGTGGATAGATTGTTGGTACACTAGGATAGATAGATGCAGACAGGCAGACAGGCTAGTGGATAGATTGTTGGTACACTAGGATAGATAGATGCAGACAGGCAGACAGGCTAGTGGATAGATTGTTGGTACACTAGGATAGATAGATGCAGACAGGCAGACAGGCTAGTGGATAGATTGTTGGTACACTAGGATAGATAGATGCAGACAGGCAGACAGGCTAGTGGATAGATTGTTGGTACACTAGGATAGATAGATGCAGACAGGCAAGTGGATAGATTGTTGGTACACTAGGATAGATAGATGCAGACAGGCAGACAGGCTAGTGGATAGATTGTTGGTACACTAGGATAGATAGATGCAGACAGGCAGACAGGCAGACAGGCTAGTGGATAGATTGTTGGTACACTAGGATAGATAGATGCAGACAGGCAGACAGGCTAGTGGATAGATTGTTGGTACACTAGGATAGATAGATGCAGACAGGCAGACAGGCTAGTGGATAGATTGTTGGTACACTAGGATAGATAGATGCAGACAGACAGACAGGCTAGTGGATAGATTGTTGGTACACTAGGATAGATAGATGCAGACAGGCTGACAGACTAGTGGATATATTGTTGGTACACTAGGATAGATAGATGCAGACAGGCAGACAGACTAGAGGAAATATTGTTGGTACACTAGGATAGATAGATGCAGACAGGCAGACAGACTAGTGGATATATTGTTGGTACACTAGGATAGATAGATGCAGACAGGTTAGTGGATAGATTGTTGGTACACTAGGATAGATAGATGCAGACAGGCAGACAGACTAGTGGATATATTGTTAGTACACTAGGATAGATAGATGCAGACAGGCAGACAGGCTAGTGGATATATTGTTGGTACACTAGGATAGATAGATGCAGACAGGCAGACAGGCTAGTGGATAGATTGTTGGCACACTAGGATAGATAGATGCAGACAGGCAGACAGACTAGTGGATATATTGTTGGTACACTAGGATAGATAGATGCAGACAGGCAGACAGACTAGTGGATATATTGTTGGTACACTAGGATAGATAGATGCAGACAGGCTAGTGGATAGATTGTTGGTACACTAGGATAGATAGATGCAGACAGGCAGACAGACTAGTGGATATATTGTTGGTACACTAGGATAGATAGATGCAGACAGGCAGACAGGCTAGTGGATAGATTGTTGGTACACTAGGATAGATAGATGCAGACAGGCTAGTGAATAGATTGTTGGTACACTAGGATAGATAGATGCAAACAGGCAGACAGGCTAGTGAATAGATTGTTGGTACACTAGGATAGATAGATGCAGACAGGCTAGTGAATAGATTGTTGGTACACTAGGATAGATAGATGCAAACAGGCAGACAGGCTAGTGGATAGATTGTTGGTACACTAGGATAGATAGATGCAAACAGGCAGACAGGCTAGTGAATAGATTGTTGGTACACTAGGATAGATAGATGCAAACAGGCAGACAGGCTAGTGAATAGATTGTTGGTACACTAGGATAGATAGATGCAAACAGGCAGACAGGCTAGTGGATAGATTGTTGGTACACTAGGATAGATAGATGCAAACAGGCAGACAGGCTAGTGGATAGATTGTTGGTACACTAGGATAGATAGATGCAGACAGGCAGACAGGCTAGTGGATAGATTGTTGGTACACTAGGATAGATAGATGCAGACAGACAGACAGGCTAGTGGATAGATTGTTGGTACACTAGGATAGATAGATGCAGACAGGCTGACAGGCTAGTGGATAGATTGTTGGTACACTAGGATAGATAGATGCAGACAGGCAGACAGGCTAGTGGATAGATTGCTGGTACACTAGGATAGATAGATGCAGACAGGCAGACAGGCTAGTGGATAGATTGCTGGTACACTAGGATAGATAGATGCAGACAGGCAGACAGGCTAGTGGATAGATTGCTGGTACACTAGGATAGATAGATGCAGACAGGCAGACAGGCTAGTGGATAGATTGTTGGTACACTAGGATAGATAGATGCAGACAGGCAGACAGGCTAGTGGATAGATTGTTGGTACACTAGGATAGATAGATGCAGACAGGCAGACAGGCTAGTGGATAGATTGTTGGTACACTAGGATAGATAGATGCAGACAGGCAGACAGGCTAGTGGATAGATTGTTGGTACACTAGGATAGATAGATGCAGACAGGCAGACAGGCTAGTGGATAGATTGTTGGTACACTAGGATAGATAGATGCAGACAGGCTAGTGGATAGATTGTTGGTACACTAGGATAGATAGATGCAGACAGGCAGACAGGCTAGTGGATAGATTGTTGGTACACTAGGATAGATAGATGCAGACAGGCTGACAGGCTAGTGGATAGATTGTTGGTACACTAGGATAGATAGATGCAGACAGGCAGACAGGCTAGTGGATAGATTGTTGGTACACTAGGATAGATAGATGCAGACAGGCAGACAGGCTAGTGGATAGATTGTTGGTACACTAGGATAGATAGATGCAGACAGGCAGACAGACTAGTGGATATATTGTTGGTACACTAGGATAGATAGATGCAGACAGGCTAGTGGATATATTGTTGGTACACTAGGATAGATAGATGCAGACAGGCAGACAGACTAGTGGATATATTGTTGGTACACTAGGATAGATAGATGCAGACAGGCTAGTGGATATATTGTTGGTACACTAGGATAGATAGATGCAGACAGGCTAGTGGATATATTGTTGGTACACTAGGATAGATAGATGCAGACAGGCTAGTGGATAGATTGTTGGTACACTAGGATAGATAGATGCAGACAGGCAGACAGACTAGTGGATATATTGTTGGTACACTAGGATAGATAGATGCAGACAGGCAGACAGGCTAGTGGATATATTGTTGGTACACTAGGATAGATAGATGCAGACAGGCGGACAGACTAGTGGATATATTGTTGGTACACTAGGATAGATAGATGCAGACAGGCTAGTGGATATATTGTTGGTACACTAGGATAGATAGATGCAGACAGGCTAGTGGATAGATTGTTGGTACACTAGGATAGATAGATGCAGACAGGCAGACAGACTAGTGGATAGATTGTTGGTACACTAGGATAGATAGATGCAGACAGGCAGACAGACTAGTGGATATATTGTTGGTACACTAGGATAGATAGATGCAGACAGACTAGTGGATATATTGTTGGTACACTAGGATAGATAGATGCAGACAGGCTAGTGGATATATTGTTGGTACACTAGGATAGATAGATGCAGACAGGCTAGTGGATAGATTGTTGGTACACTATGATAGATAGATGCAGACAGGCAGACAGACAGGCTAGTGGATAGATTGTTGGTACACTAGGATAGATAGATGCAGACAGGCTAGTGAATAGATTGTTGGTACACTAGGATAGATAGATGCAGACAGGCAGACAGGCTAGTGGATAGATTGTTGGTACACTAGGATAGATACAGGCAGACAGGCTAGTGGATAGATTGTTGGTACACTAGGATAGATAGATGCAGACAGACAGACAGGCTAGTGGATAGATTGTTGGTACACTAGGATAGATAGATGCAGACAGGCAGACAGGCTAGTGGATAGATTGTTGGTACACTAGGATAGATAGATGCAGACAGGCAGACAGGCTAGTGGATAGATTGTTGGTACACTAGGATAGATAGATGCAGACAGGCAGACAGGCTAGTGAATATATTGTTGGTACACTAGGATAGATAGATGCAGACAGGCTAGTGGATAGATTGTTGGTACACTAGGATAGATAGATGCAGACAGGATAGTGAATAGATTGTTGGTACACTAGGATAGATAGATGCAGACAGGCAGACAGGCTAGTGGATAGATTGTTGGTACACTAGGATAGATAGATGCAGACAGACAGACAGGCTAGTGGATAGATTGTTGGTACACTAGGATAGATAGATGCAGACAGGCAGACAGGCTAGTGGATAGATTGTTGGTACACTAGGATAGCTAGACGCAGACAAGCTAGTGGATAGAATGTTGGTACACTAGGATATATAGATGCAGACAGGCAGACAGGCTAGTGGATAGATTGTTGGTACACTAGGATATATAGACGCAGACAGGCTAGTGGATAGATTGTTGGTACACTAGGATAGATAGACGCAGACAAGCTAGTGGATAGATTGTTGGTACACTAGGATAGATAGACGCAGACAGGCTAGTGGATAGATTGTTGGTACACTAGGATAGATAGACGCAGACAGGCTAGTGGATAGATTGTTGGTACACAAGGATAGATAGACGCAGACAGGCTAGTGGATAGATTGTTGGTACACTAGGATAGATAGATGCAGACAGGCAGACAAGTGGATAGATTGTTGGTACACTAGGATAGATAGATGCAGACAGGCAGACAAGTGGATAGATTGTTGGTACACTAGGATAGATAGATGCAGACAGGCAGACAAGTGGATAGATTGTTGGTACACTAGGATAGATAGATGCAGACAGGCAGACAAGTGGATAGATTGTTGGTACACTAGGATAGATAGATGCAGACAGGCAGACAAGTGGATAGATTGTTGGTACACTAGGATAGATAGATGCAGACAGGCAGACAAGTGGATAGATTGTTGGTACACTAGGATAGATAGATGCAGACAGGCAGACAAGTGGATAGATTGTTGGTACACTAGGATAGATAGATGCAGACAGGCAGACAAGTGGATAGATTGTTGGTACACTAGGATAGATAGATGCAGACAGGCAGACAAGTGGATAGATTGTTGGTACACTAGGATAGATAGATGCAGACAGGCAGACAAGTGGATAGATTGTTGGTACACTAGGATAGATAGATGCAGACAGGCAGACAAGTGGATAGATTGTTGGTACACTAGGATAGATAGATGCAGACAGGCAGACAAGTGGATAGATTGTTGGTACACTAGGATAGATAGATGCAGACAGGCAGACAAGTGGATAGATTGTTGGTACACTAGGATAGATAGATGCAGACAGGCAGACAAGTGGATAGATTGTTGGTACACTAGGATAGATAGATGCAGACAGGCAGACAAGTGGATAGATTGTTGGTACACTAGGATAGATAGATGCAGACAGGCAGACAAGTGGATAGATTGTTGGAAAGCAAGGGGATGAAGTAGCTAATTGTTTTTTTTTAACACTGGCTCGCTTTGAACTCGAGCGTAGTCCATACACACTACTTCTAGTCGTGCTGGAATGAATTTTGTGTGTGGAATAGCTTTCCCTATTAGCAGTGTCCCTCGCCATCAGGTGAACCCACTCTGACTTTAGAGGTACCTGTAAATTACGTCACCAAGTCAAGGACAAGAGATCAACATTTTAGTCCAACTGTCCAGTGTAAGGGTTGAACTCCCTTACCTTTGCATCAGCACACTGGATGTTTAAGAACAAGTGTCATTCATTCAGCCATGCTGACCAGTAGCCCAGGTGTTCTGACTACCTCTGGCTCATGCAAACCTGGTTTGATTCATGAAGCAGGTCAATGTTAAACAAATCTAGCGCTGACACAAATTTGAAAATGACTCCCTGTCCGGCAGACAGCCTTCTGTTCCCAGGACTAATGGAAAATAATCGTGACCTAATCTGTTCATTTCATGAGTTTTTAAATAATGTCCTAAAGCAGAAACCTACTATGAGCTGATTCGACAGAGCCACCCAATTTTGTAGACCTGAATGGATGGAGGAATAATTGGCCAGCCTTTTCAGCTTTTGGCAGATGTACGCAGGCATCAAACTGTTGTCCCACCACTCAAGACAGTAGCTCCCCATTAAGTACTCAATATGTCCACCACAAGGCGGTGTTAGGTGCTGGAAAATTACTTTGGTCACGAAAGGTCACAGGTGATTTAATCACAGGTGACAATGACAGACTTAAAGTCACACAGATGTAAATCACAGACAAATCACACACAAGACTAAAAATCACACATGACTTACATCACACCACACACAACTTAAATCACACATGACTTAATCACACACAAGACTTAATGACACAAAACTTAATGACACACAAGACAATGACACACAAGACTTAATAAATGTAAATGACACAAGACTTGACACACAAGACTTGTACTAACCTCTATGATAATTGCAAGTCTGCACAAAAGTGGCTGGAACCGTCTATAACAGAAAATAGAACAAAAATGGCATTAAAATCCTACAGAGAAAAACTACATGGCTAGAGAAAAACTACATGGCTGAGATGGATTCTAGTTACATGGCTCAGTTGATCCTTGAGTGATACTGTTAGAAGCAAGTTCCCTAACAAACAAAGTTTATTGAATATAGATATATGTAATTGTTATCAGTGGGTGTCAGGTCTTAGATATGACAGCTACAGTACTACCTGCTTTCTGTTAGTGCCGAATGTTGGGTGGCACTCACCCCAACGGCTTTGGGTGGAGGAGTGTAATTGGGATGGTACTTACTCTAGTGTAAGGAAATGCAACCTAAAGCTAATGTCATGGCAGGGCAGACTCTAAGCCTTGGTCTGCAAATGTCTAGGATGGACGGGTGGACAGAGTATTGTTTTGCTGATCCGGCAGCTTCTGCAGCTTGTCTTGTTCCGGGCGTATTAGTGTTACCTTTCCTCTGGCGTAAACTAGGCAAGCTGACAGAGGGATCATGCTGCATGGACAACACATGGTCTCTAAATTTAGCTCAGGCTTTGTGTTGAGAGGTGTAACTCCATTTTTCAATCTATCATCAGTCAAAACGACAAGGTGCCAGTCAAAAGTAAGTCAATTGTTATCAGTAAATCCAGTTTTGTTAATGGTAATCCACATTAACATTTGATAAGTTATGAGCGTACGTTGGATTTCATCATTATTACTACCTATGAAGTCGGAGTGGGTTCGCCTGATGGCGAGGTACACTTAATAGGGAAAGCTAACCATCACGCAAAATTCAGTCCATCACTACTATAAATAGTGTGTACGGACTACCCTTAAGTTCAAAGCCAGCGAGCGCAAAAATATTTTTAAAAAATCCTTATTACTGTTCACAAATTTTAAGGAGTCACAAGAAATGCTTTGGAAGACTTGAAAGAGCGGTAGATGAGTCAGGGGCAAACAATACTAAATGAACTGGAATGGCGGCATGGAGTAATATCACACAAAAGAAATTTATCCAGAAAACCAAGGACATTTGTGGTGATGCATGAATGTCTACATTAGGAAACCAAGTGACACAAATATTAAAGAGTAAAGGAAATCAAATGAAAGACACCAAAATATTCAGCTTTTATGTAATTAGATCAGTTTACAATGAGGTGGGGTGTCCAGTCACTATCCTCACTATTACATTTCTAGTTGATTTTACAAGCTGGTTCAACCAAACAAGTAACTGAAGGTGGTTCAACCAAACAGCATCAACTAGGAGGTTCAACCAAACAGTATCAACTGCCCCGGGATGGTTAACCCGGTCAACAAATGCCCGCAGAAGTTGGATGTGTCGGCCTAACGACGCAAGAACGCAGCTTTGCTGTAAACAGGCACAACGCAATCCGGCAGCCTCAACTGCTGCCTTAGATGATGACATTAATGATCCAAGCACCAGTGGCCAATAAAATGTTTCGTACATGTTTATATATTTTGATTTTAATGACAATTTGATGTGTTTTGCGATTGGGAAAATGTTTCCTATAGTATTTTCCACACCTGTATTTTGTATGTTTTGCAAATATTAAACCAGCTGTACATGCAGTGTTTTTCTTAAACCTGACGATGTAAAAATAAGAAACAAAATGGTGTAGAGATGATACAAATGGCACAAAATGAACATCGAAAATTATGATTTATAACAATAATAAAAGAAATTTATGATATAATTTAACTTAAATATTTTTATAACATCACTTCACATTACTGTACACATAGAGTACTCAACTTACGACCAAATCGTGTTATGACCAGTCTGTCAGAACCGATCGTGGTCGTAAGTCGAGCACTAGTTGTAACACATTTTTCTTACCCTCAAGTCATCAATAACTGTAACTTTATCCAGCAATTGTTTCTTAAAGCTGGCCTGGAAAATGAACACATAATACATGAAGAACAAAGCAACAGAAGAAGGGAAAAAAAACTCAAGCTTATACATAAAATGCACTGTAAATAATTAATTTGATACATGTTATGGAGCTGTGGAAGCATAAAGGCTAGTACACTTGCCTGCTGACCCAGTTGTCATGTGTTCAAATACTCATAGAGGCAAAGACATGTTTAATTAACCTGGGCTCTCAGGTAAACCTGGCCTAAAAACTGGTACTGGCAAATGTTCTGGGAAGCAAAGGTAGCCATCATAAAACTGACCACGTCATCCATGAAGTACCTACTGATCTATCATACCTAGAGGGCAAGAAATGGGACAGCAGGTCAGACAGAGGCATCCATGAAACAGCTGATAAGTAACAATTCATGCCCAAGTGATGTGATAGTATATACGGATATGTTTGCGGTGAGAAGTAAACAGAGTAGGTGGGGCTTCACTGGAAAGGTTAAAAAAAAAGTTAGCTGCATATACTTTACAGTCAACCCCAGCATTTATTGGCTGTTTGTGATTTCTTGAATGTAAATTTGTCAAGAAATCACAGTCTCCCTGGCGTAGGGGTTAAAGACATTCGTAATCCTGCATACTCCTATACGGAACAGCTGTGCAAGATTCGGCAGCGGATCGTGTCGAGTTGGTTACTTATGGAAATATGTGCCACAGAATGTACGATTTGTGCTAATGTACTTTTATTCCTTTTGCTTTGATACCTATCGAAAATGCTGGCTCAGACCCAAAAAAATACAAACAGAACATAGTGAACAATCTATCTAGAAAAAGATAGGAATATAAAAGAAAGTTGAGAAGGAATAAAGGAAGAAATGAAGAAGTAGACATGTTTAACTTACATTTTTCAGA